>PNEQ01042545.1:0-15068 GCA_003012365.1 Medauroidea extradentata | reverse complement strand
GCCATGGCCAATTCAGGTCTTTAGGGAGCTAGACCCCTCAACCAGCCGCCTTTTCAGCTTTTCAACCACCATCATCTCGACGTGGAGGATCCAGGGGGAGCACGCCACACGGGCGGCAGATCCACGGCCACCACCATCAGCAGCCGGCATTGCGAGAGGCGTAGTTGTCTCTCTCTCTATCACCCTCCCCTCTGCCCTCACCCCCAAACACGTCAAAGTGCTGTGTGACTCTCTTTACCTAATTTTTTGGCAAATGCTACACAAGTGTCTGGTACATTTCCAGGAAGATTCTTAAGAAGCTGTAGCTGTGTATGAAGACTGTCTAAATTCAAGTCTTCGGCAAATACACCGAGTTTAGTATTTAATTCAACATGTGTAGGTACATTCCTTGAAGCGAATCCATGATGAGCTTTTCAAGTTCACATAGCTGTTTCAGCCCACTCTGCTCAAATCTTGCTGACAACTTGTTCATAAGAAGATCTATAATTTGGTAGTATTCAAGCTTAAGATTATCTTTTGCCTTGGATGCATATTTCGAAGTGTTGTAGCACTTTTTTTCTGTCTGGGCTCTATCGGATTATCTAACTCAAATGCTTCTGCAGTTTCATTTGTGTGCTCGTAGATTCTGTTGAAATTTGTTTCTGTTCACAACTCTTCCAGTTTTCTGATTACCAACAGAGCAGAATGTTTTGCACCCGAAGCAGTGATACTGGAATTTTGAAGAGCCCGTGCCAGTTCTTCGCAAGGACTTAACACCTCGATACTTACATTCAGAAGAACAATGTTTCAAATTTTCTCAACCTGGCCATCCACCCACTGATAGCAGACTTCCTTTCATCAGAAATCGCACCTTTTTCCTCGTTGATTGATTGCTTCTAAAGTTCTTTGAACTCTCTTGTATTATTTTTTTAACCATTTGAGTGAATTAACTCTATCACTCCAGCGAGTGGGACCAGTGCAAGAAGTTGTGATGGTTTTGCAGTCACCACATCTTCATCTACAGCTCCACTTTTGTAAGGAGGCAAAACAATATCTACATATATTGTCCTTTTTGCTGAATTAAGAATTACATTGGATACATTTTTGACTGTGCAGAGTAAATCACAAATTCCACTCTCTGACGAGTTACTTCTTGCAAGGCTAAGTCAAATGCATGGTTCGAGCAGTGTATGTAAAGAGACTTAGGCTGAACACTCTCTAAAAATTTTTGGACTGGTTTTTCTCTTCCAGACATGTTAGAAGCTCCATCAAAGCAATGTCCTCTGATATCTGAGAATGGAAGGTTCATTCAGAGATGCACGTCCTAAATGGACCCAGCAAGTGTCACCCATTTGATATCGTGAGGATTGTATAGTCCTACAAACACTTCTTTGACTACTAAAGTTTGCGGATGAAAAAACCGAACACAAACAGAGAACTGTTCCTGACCAGCACAATCAGTAGTGCCTTCTGCAATAACAGAAAACCATGGAACATTTTAAATTTCTGCTAAAATTTCATGCATAATCTTGTGAACCATAATTTCTATTATTTCATTCGGTATCTCAGGACTTAGGTATTTGTCCCATTTTTTAAGACATAGCTCCAATTTCTCAATGTCAGACGTTCTCTTTTGTAAGAGCATGACAAGATTTCCAGTGTGACTTTCGTGACCTCGTACAGCATTTCCAGATCGCACTAAATAACGTATAGAGCTTATTGTAGCACATAAGCACATTCTAGCTTTCTTTTGCTCCTTCGTGTAAGCCTCTGACATAAGAGAATTAACAGGAACAGAATTTTCCCTGCTTATTATTAGTTGCAAGCATTTTTTGTGGAATGAGCTCTTTTAATGTCCTGCAAATGTTGCGGTAGCATCCTTACAGGAGCGAAAACCTACAGAAACGAAAGCTAGTTCTGCATCGTTATACCACGCTCTGTTCTCCTGTCCGACCATGTTGCATGCCCTAATGCACTCGAAGCACAAAACACTATTGTTTACACTATTGTAGTGAAGCCATTCGTAAACGTTGAACCACTGATGCAACGCTCTCCGACCATGAATAGCACCATCGGTTCTGGTAGGAAAACAAAATGTATTCTGAGGATGATATTTCTCATTGATGTATTCGGAACATTTCTATCCTTTGCCTGCCGAGTATTCTTATTTATCAGAACTACTTCGTCTATTTCTTTCGATGAATTTTCGGTCTGAGCAGAAGAACCTAAAATAAGAATAAAAATATTTAGCTATACATATTGTCGGTAACATGAACGAAAAACTTACATTGCATTCACTAAACAATCTTTATTGTGCGGTAGTCAGTGCTTTCATACTGTCAAATTAAAGTCCATTTTCGGAAACCTGAGTTAGTAAACAAGGGTTTCAGTAAAGTGTTTGTACAACAGTGCAAAACTTGTATTTGATATACCTATTTTACTACGAACAATAACGAGATTCAGTACATTCAAAAGAAATATTTGAAATGTGATTCGATACACTGAAAAAGTGTTTAATATAATAATTTAATAATAAACATTGCACTTTGTTATTCACACCGTACCGAAAAGAACATTTCCCAAAAGTTTCCAAGGTCAACTTATAACCATACTTTCTGATAAGTCCAATTCTAATGAGAAATTATTCAGTTATTTAGTAAATGTGTGCAAAATATAATTTTTGTTATTTAATTCCTGAGTGACATGAGTAGTAAGTGTAACTGAAACCTATTTCCTTGAAGTTATTCAGTTGGTTTTCACTATTTTCATGGCAGTGTAGCATGTAAATTTTAACTTTGCCGCACAGTTACGAGAAAACTATGAGAGCTTAAATCGTTTCGTAAGAGGAAACTGTACTCGCAAGTATGGGCTACAAAACTGACACTATTTCGTAAAGATACAAAATGTTGACACTAAATGCACTTGAACATCCTTAAGGCATGTCAAATAAATTGTATTTTTTCCTTAATGGTTAGAACCACAGATAATTTCCGTATTGATCTGGTAGGAGGCTAGGATTCAAAAATTTTGTTGTCTGAAACCAACATCGTTATTTACTTGGTAGCTGAGAAGCAGTTCCACTTATACCGAGTTGGATGTGATTCTGACTCATAGACGAATCGGGAAGTGTACAAATAAATATGGTCCAATCATGAAACTAACAGCCTACTGTAAGTGGCCGATTGTATTCTACCTCGTTCCGAAATTATTACGTGAAAAAATCGTGGCACTACTAATAGGTAAGTTTAAGGGAATTGTTGTGCAGTAGAAACATAATTTAATTTTTTTTGGCATAACTTATTTTTATTGACTATCGAAAACTAAAATATTTTATGACATAATGGATTATTTTGTACATCACTTAATGTAGTTAAATTTTTCACCTTAATAGTATAACTTAATATATAATTTTTCTAATATTCCTTATTTCCATTCCAACTTCAAAAATAACGAAGCGAGTGAAAAACTAACTAGCCTACTGTACGTAACGTATAAATAATCATATATGCCACAAAGTATATCAGTTTTCGATAATGTCAGTAAAAATAATTCATACCAACATTTTTAAAACTACACTGTTACCACACACCAATTTCTCTTTATTTTAACAGAGGCAGGGGCGGAAAGATGCCGTAGGTTGGCAGGTCTTTTCAGGGATTTCTCGTCTTTCACCGACCTTGCCTTTACGATTCTGCTTCATTCACTTCACACTATCAGCATTGGCTTCCAAGACTTGGGATGTTAAAAAAACAGCCCAAATCACTCAACATTTGCGGAGAATTATCCGTTCAAAAGTATAACACAAGTACTAAATTAAGAATATTCCAAAGGTTTTTACTTGCCTGAGCCAAGAGAGTTAAACTCTTCTTTGTCATCGTTTTGAACGCCACTGCCTGTCGTGCACTGCTTTTTTGGCGTTGGATGGGATGAGGTGCAGGACTGTGCTGAGTGGTTGAAAAAATCATATATGCTTCTCTGAATCATGATGACGGACAGTGAATGTTATTTGTTTTCTAAAGCATTTTATTTAAGAGTTCAGCCACTGGCGACACTACCAATAAACAAAACTATAGTATGCCACTCCATTAAAACAAAGTGCATCACAAATTTTCAGGATAAAACTCCGTGTATTTGTGATGGCTTAGACGAATATTTCAAACAGTAGTGGCACTATAAAACTCAAAATAAGGTTTTAAATATTTTACAAGAAATACTTCACAGAAAACTGGGTGTTCACGTGCTCATATATGCTGGCTGCTACTGTATACATATGGAGTCTTGTAAACTGCATTGATATTTAATCTAATACTGACTTATTAACTATAGTCACCTACACAAAATAGTCAGTGCAATTTGAAAGGTATAGCAAAATTTATTTATTTGTGTTTAATGAGTTTTCTTGCGTACAACACTTTTTTTTCTCGTGTCCCAAGAACATTTTTGTAACAGCTTTCTATTTTACTTGCATAAAAATAATTCTGTGTGAAAAAAAAAAATGTTTTCATTCAACTGAATCTAATAAGAAATAATACAAAATGAAAAGTACACAAGCTTATAAAAATGTTAGATTAACAGCTTAATTTTTTTTCAATTCATTTTGATGGAATTCAGTTATGACTGCATTGTCTGTTCCAGTTTTCTGAAATAAAATATGAAATTCATTAGGTTGATTTTTGTGACTATATTAACAGTACAAAGAAGTATTGCATAATAGCTACCTACTTGAGCAGAAGCTCTAGTATTTTATTTGCCGAAAAAAATATTCATCCATATAATTGAACAATGGGGATGAAGAACACTGAAGGTAGAAACATAAAAATCAGCAAAATTTAACTAAGAAAAACCATTTTCTTAAATTCAGCACACTCGCAGCATTACCCAAATTTTTTTTTGTAAATGCATACAGATCGGAAGTGGTTTAAAAACCATTTTAGCATCATATCATTTAACTATAATTAAATGTCTATCCTGGTCAAGAACGAATTGTTTACGTATAAAATATATCAACCATCTACTGAGATTTAACACTTTAAAGGAGGCAGATATTTACCAGATGTCTTGAAAGTTGAAAGTTTGGAGCCTGCAATGTATAGCATGCAAGCAGGAAAATACACCAGCTTCAGCAGTAATTGCACCAACATAAAAAAATATGCACCTAACACACAAGACCTACTGTACTTATTATCTCGTACCTAACTGGGCTGTCACCAACCACTCATATGGTTAGTAAGGGAGATCATAAATCTCCAGAAAGGAGAGCCGTTGGGATGACTGAGGACAGGAGGAGAATATAATGGTTGGTCAGGGTGTACAAGGTGATGAATGGTAAGAGTGGATAAGGAAGGTTGCTCTGCAGGCTAACAAGGGGAGAGGAACCAACAGTGAAAAAATTCAGAGTGTGGAGGAGAACGGAAAGGGGTAGACAGTGTATGCTTGTTATGGTGATAAGGGAATGGAATGTTCTGCAGGAAGAATTGGTGACTGTGGTAGCGGCTGGGTGGTTTAGGAAGAGTCTGGAAGGCTAGTATTGTAAGGGTGGGGAATAGTTCACTGGCCACCGGGCGGTAGCCCGATTGCGAGGATAAACTTTAAATTTTTAAATGTTTGCTGCAATGGGAGTTTACAATTAAATTATTATTGGATTGTGGACATACACCATTGCTCATACTTAGCTGATCAAACATGTGTTGGATGACAAAGTACGAAAACAAACAAAAAAAAAACAATTATAAAACACACACAAAAATATAAAAAAAGCAATCCCAGAGAAATTCTGTAATTTTTTTTTTTCAAAATAATTTTTATATTAGACAACAAGGAATTCTAGAAATGGAATTCAGTCGAATATCGACACAACACCCAGACACAAAAGACTTACACAAATATAGAACCAGATTCCCAATATGAAAAAGATGGAAATAGACAAAAAACAGTTAACAGTGGACAACAAACACAAGACAATAGACAACACAACACAAGTAAAAACCAACGAAAAAATGCAACGTTTCGGGGATTGCAGTCTATCCCTGCCTTCAGGTTGAGACACAGCTGGTCAGAACATCAAGATGCGAATTAAGTTCGCTAGGAAATTGAGGCTTATATAGCCTGAATTGTTGCGTTTTTTCATTGGTTTTCACTTGTGTTGTGTTGTCTATTATCTTGTGTTTGTTGTCCACTGTTCACTGTTTTTTTTCTATTTCCATCTTTTTTCATATTCGGAACCTGGGTACATATTTGTGTCTGTATTTTGCATCTGGGTGTTCTGCAAATTTTCGACTCAATTCTATGTCTAAAATTCCTTTTTGTCTAATATAATAATTATTATGAAAAAAAAAACTGACAGTATTACTTTGGAATTGCTTATTTTTTTTTATTTTGTGTGTTTTATATTTGTTTTTTCTTGTTCGTCTTCGTATTTTGTTATTCAACACATGCTTGATCAGCAAAACATGAAGAATGGCGTATGACCACAAACCACTAAATTCTAACTGTAAACTCCCATTGCAACAAACATTTAAATATATATTTTTCTAAAGTCTGACCTGTCTGGCTACTATGTTCCCACTGCACTCAACTCCAAGAGCAATGGGCCACAAATACCCGATGCAATATACATGGGTTGTGAATACAGCGTGAAAAGGCAGCAAGCCATACAATCTGAATTATTTGAGTGCGTCAAAGAAATATATGCTGATTTCTGTGTTGAACTTGAGCGTCCAATAATATCTGGAGACACAAAGTAATTCATAACATTGCCAATAGCTGCAAACAAACTGTACGGGTGAGGTGTAAATTATTTAAATACTTAGGAAGAATGCAGAAAGAATCAATTACCGGTGAGTGCGCTCCAGGGAAAACAAGCTGACAAGAATCTTTAACGGTAACAAGAAGACTCATATACATTTAAACTGACTGACTAAAGTGGTGCCATTTTACGCCCAACATCAGCAACTAAACCTGAAATTGTTAACATGCCAAAAAATAATTTAGAAGGTGGTTCCAGGACAAAATTTCTAAGAAAGGGGAGAATATACGAATTAATAAAAGTGCAACATGACAGTGCCACCACCAACTGTCCGCAGGGGGGTAAGCCCCATATTACCAAGTGCAGGAGCGCACATACCTTATAGACGTCTTGTCGCCACCGGAGCCAGAACAGGAACAGGCCGAGTACACACATGAGTCTTGGGAGCCGCGATCGCTGATCCCCAAGGCGCATGCACCAGTAGAAACATTGTGGGGCTTGGGTAGAGGAGGGGATACTTAGAACACAGGAAATTTAGCCTTGCGAAAAATCTGCAATAAAGACGTCAGCCGAATCACATGGTCGCCACCGAGCGCCACCGTCCCCGAACACACTCCAGACCGCACTCACAGTGCGTAATGAAAGCATTTGGCTTGACTCTGACTTCTTCAATCACTTCTCTCCAACCATCAGGAGTTTCAGCTCTTGCATGTTTGCAGATCAACCCAATATTTTTATCTGGCTCCATGAATGAATGGCCACGCACTGGGTAGGTAACAGCAACATTCTCAAATCCCTTCAATTCATCAGTTATATTGTGCAGGAACTGAATTATTGTGTGATTTTTGTTTTGGCCTGTGTTTAGTCAGCAAAGACATTAAGCTTTCGAATATCAGTGTCCAAATATGTCTCAATGAAATGATGCAACAAGGAGGAAACATCATAGGACCCCTTCTTTGCCACTATCTCATTGTAGGTATACATGGCAGAGGTGCCACTCAATAAAACATGTACATTGACAATATATAAAGACAGCTGTTGTCTGAAGTAAACTTCACTTGAGGGAATGTTTGGTGTAGGGAGATATTTTACCAATTCAATAGCAATGGCCCTAACAGTGGAGGATAGTTTAGCTTCTTTTTATTTCAAGTCCCTTTTCTTATAACCAGTCAGCTTTTTTTCAAGGTGGAGTGTTACATTATCTTCCAGCTTCTTACAAACTTCCAACAGAGTAATTTTCTCCTCTTCGAATGTTGCATTAGTTATTTTTGTGTTGACAACTGTGATTTTTGCTTTCTGTTTACCACACCAGCCGTCTCTGTTCGAGGGTAGCCTAAAGCTATGTGGAACTCGGACAAAAAAGTATGTTGAAATGTCTCGTAAGAGATTTGAATGTCAAGATGTTAAGTCCAAAATAGTTCAAGTAGCTTTTTGACATTAAAATGTTCTGGGAAGTACACACTGTTGGAATCTTTCAAGCTATAGTGTTCTTAACACCCTTTTAAATTAACAAAAACTGCATGACAGCTTCATGTGTGTGTTCAGTGAACCTCTGAAGTCCATATTTTTTTTTTCGTCGTCCATTAATTGGTGACTTACCAGTGATCTTCAAAAATGTTTTAATTGTGTGTAACCGGATAGGTGTAATTCCAAAGAGTGATTGAAATACTTTATAACACTCCGGTACCTCTACTGCAGTTCCTTCTCTCATCACACGAACTTAGTATCTATAGGAGCTACGATTCAATCGAGCAACATTCTCATTTTGCATTGGTCTATGTCATGCAACAGGATGAGTTGAGATTAGTCCTGAAAGATTACTATTCGTGCATCAGTACCACTCTCACTGCTAATACTGTTGAACTATCGTATTAATTCCTTTTGTTCAGCAACAGAAAACTCCTGGAAACATTTATGGCATTTACAATGGCTGTCAGGTCCTGTTTGAAATGTCGATACCAGTAACTCCTTGGAAAGATCTTTGAGGCAACCGAATTTCTTACGTTTTTAGTAGATCTGTCCTCACTTGCAAGTACATTTTCGCAACTTGTGTAAATTGCCAATACTTGAAATTCATCAATTATCATTGAAGAGTGATGGTTTACGTTTTGCTTGACAAACATCTTAATTCGCCATTAAACATTAGGCATATTTTAGTGGTTGTATTGTTCACAAGCTGTTAGAAAGCATTTGCAGAAACTGTTTGCATTTAAAAGATATCTCTAAAATGGACGTTCAGTGAACAGAAATGGCTACCAACAAGGAGTTACGAAATTATTATTTAATTTAATTGTTTTTAATTTAATTGTTGTTAATTTCGTTGTTTAATTGTTTATTTTATTGCCATTAAACAAATACATGTTATAGGCAAAGTCACAATAAAACATTTCATAGCAAATTACAATACTACATTTGTCAAAATCACAATACCATTGTCAAATAAAACATTTAACATATCACAATGGGTAGGCCTACAACATTTATATCTTAAGTTCAGAAAAGAAAAATTTATTCAATAGAGAAAAACGGATTACATACAAGCCAGTTGTGTACCTTGTTTTTGAACTTTTTGTCAGACAAACTAACTAAACTCAGTGGTAATTTGTTATACATTTTTATATTTGGTACATAAAAACTTTGAATATATTTGTTCAGCCTACAACTTGGTACATCAATAAGTCTATGGCCCTTAGTATAATAATTATGTATTTTGCTCGTCGTTTGGACTAGATTGTTTTGAAGTTTTTTTCTCATATACAATATTACAGTATTAATATACATATTTATAATTGTTAGAATCTGTTATTTAACAAAAAGAGGTCTGCAATGACCTTACCAGCACAGCAAGTCCCCAGGATGTCCTAGGGACATCCTTTGAGGATATCCAGGTACATGCGATCCACGAGATGTCCTAGGGATGGATATTTCGGATGTCCTAGAGCTCCGAAAAACCATGTCCCTAGGATGTCCCAAGTACTTCCTCCAAAAGTACATCACATCTCAGGAATCTCCTTGGAAGACGAATTTGGGTCATCCTAAATTCCTCATCTGGGGAGCTCCCAGGGATGTCCTTACAGGGAGCTCCCACGGAGCTCCTCTGAGGAACTCCCTGGGATGTCCGAGCAGGAGTTATCTGCGATGTCCCAACAGGCACTCCCTGGGATGTCCGAGCAGGAGCTCCCTGGTATGTACGAGCAGGAGCTCCCTGGGATGTCCGAGCAGGAGCTCCATGGGATGTTCAAGCAGTAGCTCCCTGGGATGTCCGAGCAGGAGCTCCCTGGGATATCCGAGCAGGAGCTCCCACGGACATAGTGGATTTCTAGGCCAGTTCCTAATGTGGCCACTAGATAGCTCCCGATATTATTTAAATATACATGAGGTTTATTACAATTAATGTAGTAGATAATTCATAAAATTTATATATATCTTAAGAAATTGGTAAATTTATTAATTTGGACACACATATTTTATTATCACTGGTAGACTTTTGGAAGATGAAGAATTAAAAAATATATATATTTACAGACGAATTGTTTATTCAAAAGATTTTAAGAGTCTACTTTAACAATTATGTGTATTTGACTGTGTGTTGAATACTAGAATTACATGTCACCAAAACAAATACATTTGTTTTCTTTTGTGTTGAATACTAAACTTTTACTTTTGCTGCTGGAAGGAGCTGCTAGGGATGTCCCAGGGATGCATTTAATACAGGTCCTAGGGACCTTCTAGGGATGTCCCAGGGATGTGTTTAATACAGGCCCCAGGGAGCTCCTAAGGATGTCCCAGAGATGTGATTAATACAGGTTCCAGGGAGCTCCTAGGGATGTCCTGTGGATGTGTTTAATACAGGTCCCAGGGAGCTCCTAGGGATATCCTGGGGATGCATTTAGTGCAGATCCCAGAGAGCTCCTGAGGATGTCTTGGGAATGTGTTTATTACAGATCCCAGGGAGCTCTTAGGAATATCCCAGGGATGTGTATGACAGACATCCTGGGAATGTCCGTAGGTAGTACTTTTCCATGAACTTTTCCTACACAAAAAGACGTGAAATGAACTTCCCTAGGACATCCTTGGCACGACAGTTACCACATCCTACGGACGTCCTCAGGATGTCTGTGTGCTGTTAGGGGAGCTCTGTAATTATTCTAACTTCTTTTTTTGTAAAAACTAGTACTGAAGTAACATGAGTACTATTTTCCCATATCAGTAAACCATAGGATATAACACAGTGAAAATATGCAAAATAGGCAGTTCTTACATAGTTATCAGGTATATACTTTTTTTTTAATTTCTTAATAAGTAAAGTGTTTTAGATAGTTTACCACATAAAAAAATTATATGTTGCCCCAAAACAGCTGGCTATCAACAAAAACTCCCAAAAATTCTACTTCAGTTGAATAATCATCTTAAGTTGGACATCACTTGATGCAGATATATTTCCTAATAAATCATATATAATTGTAATTAATTGTAGGGGTCCCATTTGCTAATGCCTTATTAGGAATAGAATTGGACTGTATAAAGCAAAACATTTCTTCATGAATATGTTGGTTGAAAAATAGACTATTGTCACTATGTTTTTACATGTACAACATAGTAAATTATAGAACGAAATTTAATTAAGCGCAGCTGCAAAAAATGAAAAATTAATGTTGCACCATTTTCTTTCAAAATATCTTAGGCCTTGTTCATATTGTGCACAAATATAGTTTGTTTTGATTTAAGATTTATTCGAGATAAAACAGGAAATAATTATGAAGGTAAACCTCCTGTTAACAAACTTTGTAACTAGGTGTATTTTAGCGGTTGAATTGGTAGCAGTACATGTGAACAGAGCATTTTAGCGCTCCTGTTTACAACAATGTTTGCAAACATGCTGCAACAAGTAAATTTGCCAGATTTTCAGAACATTGATAAGGCACACTTAGCAACATTAATTTTTTTAAAAGTCAAAAGTGTTAATTGAGAGACTGGCATGGAAACAAAATACTGCGCTAATTAATATAAATCCATTATATAGCAAAAACAAAATCAATATCTTTTATTTGCTTCATAAAGCAATGTAACTTAAATTAAAATATTATACACACATTTTTTTAAAATCATTAATTTGTGATTGAAGCTGCAACACAAGTATCAAATTTATAACTTCTGCTATCTACAGGCACGGTAATTGTGTTTCCGTTATGGTTAGCTGTTGGTATCTATTGTATCCCTGTCTAACCTCGAATAAGGCATTGTGCGGCCACACTGCTACATACAGATAAAGTACACATTCTACTACACAATATTAAATACAGCGGGATTATTAATGTCCCGTACGATGGCACTGACTTTTGGTCTTGAATACTGGAAATTCCGTATAATATGGGACATTTGGCAAGTCTAGCAACAAGGCTGAGGGGGTTTGCAAGTTTCTGGCAACCGAGGCATATGGACGGTTACAGGGTTTGTTCACAGGATGTTTACCATTACAATTATTTCCTGTTTTACCTAAAATAAAAACAAACTGTATTTACACACATTATAGATGAGGCTCATGTTATTTTGAAAGAAAATGATGTAATTTTAATTTTTCATTTATGCAGCTGCATAGTTAAATTTCCTTCTACAATTTACTATGTTGTACATGTAAAAAAATAGTGACAGCAGTCTATTTTCCGACAAACATATTCATGAGGAAGTGATTTGCTTTATACAGTCCAATTCTATTCCTGATAAGGCATTAGCAAATACATAATTTCGAAACTCAATATCGGTAGCCATTTCTGTTCACTGAATATTGCATTTTAGCGATGCAAACAGTTTCTGCAAACACTTGTGAACAGCTTGTGAACAATTCAACTGCTAAAATATGCCTACTGTCCTCCTGCCTCAGTTGCCAGAAATGTGCAAACACCCTCAGCCTGTTTGCAAACACTGTTGTTAACAGGAGCACTAAAATGCTCTGGCTATCAACCGCTAAAATGATCCTATTGACTGTACTCTGAGGCAATACTATTACATAACCTAGACACAAGTCTATTAAATACATAAACAATACCTAACTTAACATACCAAAAACAACACAACACAATGTTATGCAACTTATAATTATGATTCTCTATGACACATGCAGTAGTTGGTATCACTTCCAAAAAGTGTCGTAACCATGAGGCTTGAGATAGAGTGCACTACTTGTTAATTTATGTAGGACTGTTGATTTTCCTATCCACCATTTGGACTCTGCTGATTTTTCCCCAATATCAAGTGGACTCTGTTGGTTTTCCCCAGCACTGCATTCATATATATAACTTACGTAATTTATTCATTTGTTTGTATATTGTAAATATGACTTGTCCGATATCTTTATGCAAAAATGTACACAAAAAAGATCTAAGGATGCAATAAACTAAATCTAAATCCCCAATTCAATAATGTGATACTTACTAAAAAGATTAATTTTAATCCTAGTTCAATTAAAATAAATGATACATCTTTATTCTTGTACCCAGTTACCACAGACGAGATAAAGAAAATAATAGGTGTATTAATGAATGAAACATCCCATGGGTATGACAAACTGTCAATGGAACTTATAAAAATTGTAGAAACTACCTGACAGAGCCCTTATTACATATTTTAAATAAATCTTTAGAAACAGGGATCTTTCCAGATAGACTTAAGGTTGTCAGGGTGATCCGTGTCTATAAAAAAGGACCAAAAACTCAAATTACAAATTATAGACCAATTTCTCTTTTGCCAGCAATATTTAAAATATTAGAAACAATAATGAGAAACCGATTAGTATAATTAATAAAAAAGCATAACATATTAAATGAAACTCAGTTTGGCTTTACAAAAGGTGTCTCAAAAACACATGCTACAAATAAATTACTGACATATATAATAACGGCACTTGAAATGATACAACAAACATTAGGTCTGTTTTGTGACCGAACTAAGGCATTCGATTGCGTGAATCATGAGCTGCTCTTAAACAAAATAGAATGTATTGGAGTAAGGAGCACAGCAAATGAATGGTTTAGATCTTACCTAATGAAATGAAAACAATTTGTCGAAATTAGCAACAATGTTGGTAAGGCTGCATCTAAACTTTGTGGTATACAAATAGGTGTTCCACAAGGCTCTATACTAGGACTAATTCTTTTTTAAATTTATATAAATGATCTACCTTATTGTCTGGAAGATAATCCTAGTTCTCAATTAACACTTTTTGCAGACGACGCCAGTTTGATAGTAAAACGTAAAACCAGAAAAATCTCCAGTACGAAACAAATGTGGCTGTTGGAAAAATTTATTCATGGTTTACTGACAACGGATTGTTATTAAATTTTACAAAATCAAAGTTAATGTGTTTCGAATAAATTAAAAATTTAAATGAAATTGATCCGCTCAGCATTCAGATTGGTAATACTATTATTGAAAGATTAAATCATACCAAATTTCTCGGTGTTCAGTTGGACAATAATCTAGACAGGAAAACTCATATAAACGCAACTAGAAAAAAAAATAGCATCAAGTTGCTTTGCATTGCGCATATTAAAGGACATCTTAAATCACAAAACTTTTAAAATGGTATATTTCTCATTTATTGTATCAATAATAAGACACAGTCTTATTTTTCTGGGGATCATATACTTATGCTAAGGGTATTTTCATTTGTCAAAAGCATGACCTTGGAATCATATGCAATTCACATCATAGCTCTAGCTGTAAACAGTTATTTATAACAGAAGGTATCTTAATTTTTCCATCATTATATATCCTAGATTTGTTAAGATTTATACACATCAATAAGCCTTTCAAAATAAACAGTGATGTGCATATGTATAACACTAGACAAAGAAATAGTTACAGAGTAAATTACCATAGAACTAAATTCTATGAAAAGAGTGCCTTATATATGGGTGTTAAATTATATAATAAGTTGCCAAATTCGTTACATAATGTAAGTAGGGGAGACTGGGGAGGGTTGATACACAGGGAGGGTTGATACAGACACTTTTATTTTTTTTTGCGTTGGCTGTACTGTGTTGGTATAAATTGGCAGTTGTTTATCTACTTTCCCTCCATTTTCTCTGTGAAGTTAAAGAGCAAGCTGCTGATATTTCAGAAGATATTACTGGAAATCTGAATTCCGCACTCCAAAGTAAGTAAAATATTGAATGTTAAAATTTTTACTACATGTGTATAAATAAGTAAAACATGCTGCTATTTCATTCTGTCATACCATAAGGCATTAGCAATGATATTCAGGAGTAATCAGAGTTTTAATTTTAGAAATTAATTTTTCCAGCAAGTTTTAATAAATCAATGTGGTATGGGGACACTTGATACA
>PNEQ01042544.1:30465-41819 GCA_003012365.1 Medauroidea extradentata | reverse complement strand
GATCCTTTCACGAGTTATAAGTAAATAACACATATTGGCGGCCATTTTCCAATATGGCGGCTTGAGGTGCATTTCGGGAATGCCTACAACGCTTAAAAAATTTGTTTTTATACAAATAACATTTCTGCCAAGTTTCATGCTTTTATGAATAAAATGCACAATTCAGTCAAATAAGGGGACATATCCTCCGGACTATACCCCTTAATAATGTATGGTAGATGAATAAACTCTACAAACACCATTTTAAATATACACGTTATTGAACGTCAACATGGGAAAGTTTCGAAACAAGAAACCTAGGTAATGACATAAGCCAACTTTATAAGCTAAAATTTATCCGAAATGACGTGTTTGTCAATCCTTATCTGTGCGCCACAATTAAATGATCTAGATTTTGGCGTTAGGGAATGTTATTCAGAAATACGTTACTCGTGAAAAATGTTTGCTTAGAATGCTGGTTAAACATATTATTTAAGTTAGCTGTTTTATTGAATTTTGCAAATTGGCTTCGACGAACCTACAATTTTAAACTGATGGTTTTAGAGCTCAATTATGCGCAAAGCCATCTTAAGTTTTTGCCATCCCAGACTAACATCGGGACATAGCTAATATAACAACATAATTTAATATGGGTAAATATCTCGAAAAATGCATTGTGCCAGTATGTCTTTGAAACGGCTGCAGTTTCTTGGAACATACACGATAGGGTAATAGTATTCTGACAAATACAAGTGTTAAATTTAACACTAGCAGAATTTTCATTGGCATCGTTAAATGGGGTAACATTTCAATTTCCAAACTACAGCTACCGACAAAGCTATCGACTTACTTACGGTTCGGTGGAAGCTAGCAAGCGCTCAAGTTCTCTCTCCGTTAATCAGCATCTCTGCACATCAGTTAATGTTAAAAGGCAATCGCAGAACAAACACGGGATAATTAGATAAGTTTGTGGGTTCAATGCCCAGTAAGCTAGCCTCCAAGAATGTCTGTGTACTCGAGTAGATAGGAGATGTTCATTGGCTGCTAGTTGACACAGTGATATCACATAATTATGTCTGCACGTTGTTACTTATTTATTACTACCTCAGCACCTTCTTGCGAGTGTTAAATACGTCAAGCCCCAATTACGACAATGGCACGAACTAAGTTATTTCAATTCCAGCGTGTGCCCAAACAAAACGTGAAATTTTTCAGGTCCCTAGAGTTAATTTACAAAAAAACCCATAGAGGTAAGATCTTATAGTCTATGTACTTTCGCCTTTGTGTTTTTACTCAACTTTGTATTTTTCTATACTTTATTTAATAAGGTGGACGAAAATCTTTCATCCGTTCCAACGTAGTAGTTGGATCCAAATTCGCCAATAGCGCCGTACATTACCAGTAATTTAAAATATTTATTAAATGTACCATTGGGCGAGTTGTCATTTTGCATTCGTGTCTGTTACCGACTGTATCATTAATCTCAGCCTTGTTATGGTTATTTTACATTATTCTCTGGTATTTTTAATTTAGGTTATTGGATTTTTTGTGTAATTAATCATTTATTTTAAGTAGTATTCTACGAGTTCTAATCCAGACGCTGTCGGGAAATTGAAATTTTTTATCTTTTGTGTTCAGATGCTATTGCATTTTTTTAAAAATCATAAATTTGATCTTTCTGTTTCATACATATGACTGTTTATTTTTTTGCATTTTGTTTATTTTCTCTTGGCTCTGGTTTACAGTGTTATTCGAATTATCATACCGGAATCACATTGGCGCAAGAAAAAAAGACACGACACGACGGCGCGATGCGAAACTAAAAGTTCTCGTTATTGTGTACACCACTAGTTTGGCTGCCGCGCGACAAATACTAAACAAATATCACATGTAAATAGCTTGTGGCTAGAAACTGCTGATTTACGCGAAAATAGTTTTCTTCCAGTTAGTTTCAGTGCCTTACGTGCACACCTGCAGCTCTGTTTCTCGGTCAGCGATTGGTCGTTTAAACTTTCACGAGTCGTGGGGATCTACCCGCATATCATTAGACGTGTGTTGCAGTAACCTGACTGTGATTGGCTCAGTGAAATGAGAGTGGTCTCTTCATATAGGCGCGCTGTCCAGTAACCACGAAGCAGAACTGCAGGTGTGTTCGCAAGGCACTGAAACAAGCTGGGGCAAAATTATTCTCGCGAAACTCATCCGTCCCTAGTCGTGGCACTACACACTTACCTATTGTACTACAGCCATAGATGTTTACTATATTTAAGTTTTTTTCGTTTATTTATAATTAGAGATGACGGTTTGTCGCGTCGGTTACAACGTTCGTTCAGCTTTTCAGAAGATTGTGGGATTTCGTTTGTGCGTAGAGCTGTTGGCTTATTTGACTAAGCCAATAAGAAACCCGTTACTGTTAATATTTGATGCTTATTGTTGGTCCACAGATAGCTACGTTATGTCAGACGCATAACACCCAATCATACATAAGAAACCACAGTGTTTTCAAGGATGCTGGCGCGAAAAATTTTCGCGATACACTATCATCTCTATTTATAATATTTTGTGTATCCCCTAATATTAAAAAATGTGGCAATAAACACACAATTACATATTTGCTTAAAACAGCATGATTTTGCTTACGTTAACAAACGAAAATGTATCATTTAAAACGAATAAACGTAATTTATTACCAACTTACCAGTTTCACCAACAGTCGAGCACACAAATTCCGACACGAATAAATTCGATATTATTTATATTCGGAATTTTTGCAGACATACATTGTGATTAATTTCACTATAACAAAAAAATGTTACCTTTCATAGTTTTTCTATACTGACCTATCAAAGCGCAAACCTCGTCGTATCCGCCATTTTTGGCGCATTAACGTCACAGAAACCTCGGTTCTGATAGGCAGACATAATTTGTTTTAGTGTCGCAGCTGTCGTGTCGCTTCTGCCGTGCTTGTGTGATTCCGGCAACATTGTTTTTTACACCGTCACGGTTTTCTTTTAGTTGAAACAATTTGTTTTGAGAGTTTTGTATTTTTTTGTACTTAACTGTATTCAACATAGTAATAGAAATGGACCAAAATTTTTAATGAATGAATATTATTTATTTATTTTTTCCTAATATGTCGCTAGGTTCAGATACAATGTAAAGTACTTAAAGCTTCACATGATTATCTAAGTTATACTGTATCATGTAACCCGCAACCTCCACGTAATAGCCGTGCTTATAATAGTTGAAGGGCGTAAAAGACGCACCCTACTATTAAGTTAATCACCCACTTGTCTGTAGACATAACTACCTAACTACGTTACAGCGGCAATTACGGTTATTTGATGAAAGTTTCGGGTACATAATACTTTGCAACAAAACGCTGACAAAGTTTGAACAGTACTTTAGTAACGTTAACATTATAACTGGGTGTAAAATTGAAACACACATAAAGTTCTCCCGAGGCACTCTTAAGTAATTTAAACAATTGGAACAAATATTTCCTGTCGTTCAATCCAAGCTATCGCGAGATACAATTTAGAAAATATGTAATACATAAAAGGTCATTCCAGCTATACGTTTATTTTTTTACTAAGAACATATGTTCAACAGTTTTTCTGCAAATACATTCATAAAACTTCCTTGGTTATGTTAAATGATAGGACACTATGAAAGTGACCCCATATTTAGGAGCTTCACTGTTTTCAACCCTTTTTCAATCGAATTATGACTCAGCCAAGTTTAGCCAAACCTATTTAATACACAGGATATTCACAAATAACTGCTGCGTAATAAACACATCACACAAACCCTGGCAAAAATGAAGACGAAAATGTAAGTGGCGGAATGTTGTGCAACGATATCTTACGTGCATAATATGGCAACGTAGCACGAAGAAAGTATTCTCTTGTGCTCCACGTTAAGGTATTATTTTATGTATGTTACGTGAAGTAAACGTAAACATTGTCTGGACTGCTCGGGATTTTAACCTGCACCCATAACACGCTGATCAGAACAATATTAGTAAGATAAGTAAAAAATATATGGATAGAGACCCTTGTTTTTTGCGAAAATAATTTTGCCTCCTTACGTGCACATCTGCAAATCTGCTTCGTGGTCAGTGATTGGATATTTTAACTGTCACGAACCTTGAGATTCTACCGGCACATCACAGACGTGTGGTGTTGCAGGATTGTTTTTGTAATTGGTTCGGTCAAATGAGATACCGCTCTTCACACAGACACGCTGCCAATAACCATGAAGCACAGCTGCAAATGTGCACTAAGGCACTGAAACAAACTGGGGCAGTATTAATTTCGCGAAAAAAAACCGGGTCCCTATACATGGAGCGTAAGAGGGGACTAACTATAGTGATATGTTGCCACATTGTGCATATAAAATGTTGTGCAACATTTTGCCACTAACATTTCCGTTTCGAATTTAGCTAAGGATTCACGTGGTGTGCATTTTATGAGATTGTTTCTGGACATGTGTATAAGGTATTAAAACATTTACGTGTGTTGGAAAAATGTAGAAGGCCTAAAATATCACGTAGAAGACAGACACAGTATGAGGCATGCTGACAGACCCTTGAGCGTTTGTTGGGGGATGTTAGCAGAATATGTAACATTCATATACAGAATGATCAAAAAGTGCATCTTCTGATCATGTGATAATGTTCCGAAAGACATTCTGCAGTGTTGCGCGCGAGATGTTCGCCACAGTACGCTGAATGTTTGTCTGCAGCTCATCCGAAGTTGTGTAAGCCGCTGACTTCAGATACCATGGGTTGCGTGACTTTTTTGTCATCCTGTAGGTATACGTACATATACAAACATACATTTCCAAAATGCATAGAAAAATACAAAATTACCATGTTCTAATAAACCCTCAAAATATAATTTAAATCCTTAAAATATGAATAATCGCCTGTGTCTTAAAATTATTGTGAAAAATATTCTATTGCGCATTTTACTACCTCTTGCAAAACTCTTAGTTGATAAAAAATAGTATTAAAACATACGTTAAGCGGTTTACCAATAAAGTACATTACTTTGTAGTTGTATTTAATTTTGGTACAATTATTTTTTATGGTTGTTGAAGGTTGCAGACTCTTCATTCACATGCGTGTTTTTCGAGACCGCGTTAGTCATAACCGATACCCAGGAGAAGAGGGAAAAAGCCAGTGATGGGGAGCGTTGGGAGAGGGAGGATGATGTAGTTTCTGGATTCAGAACTCAAACCTCTCTTCAAACACTCCCGCCTCCTACTCCGAAATCTCGTGCCGTGACGACCGTCCGCCTACATTTTCATAATGGCAGACCGCGTGATCAGACTGCGACACGGCAAAATACGATGCGTTGACTACGAAGATACAACATAATAGGTAGGCATACAGGAACAAAATGTTTTGGTGGCTCATTTGACGTAGGTATATTTGAAAGGGAGAGAAATTCATCAGGGCTTAAGGCGACTGCCTTGCTTGCACACGAATTTAGTGCAGCTTGTTTGGAGATACGTTTTCTTACTCAGAGACAAATAAATGTGTGTCAACAATGCTTGTCTACGAAAATAAAAGACACTTCAGACTACTAGAGAATATGAATTTTAATACGCCATGTATACTGTATAAGCATTATTTTAACGACATCCAGACGGTTTTGTTTCTCAAGCTGTGTGTACCAGATTCGCTCGGAATTTAGATGTACAACTACACTGGGTTTTGCTGCAGTAACTACAGTGATGGGTTCAATACTATGGTAGGGTCATCACTTAAAGTCACACAGTAAAACCGTTATGACGGGAACATTGGGCGCGTGTTTAGTACACTTTGCTGTAAAGGTGATATCACAATACATTTTGCCTGCCAGCGTTGCTCGTAGTGCTTAATCGATTTTAACATCAAACACACAACCACACCGTTCACCAAGCGACCTCCTCTACGTAGATCATCAACCACAATTCCGGATTTATTAAATTTTTCAACAGAATAACTTTTGTTTCCTATTTATTTGTGTACATACGAATCGGTAGACAGGATTAACCTACAATGGCCAATCGAATTTTAAAAAGATTCTGTATTCATGTTCAAACTAATTAATTACTACGCGTAAAGCAAAATGATTTTTCTATAGTGAAGCAGACGTTTCAGAATCGACTATTCTAGAGATCAGATGACAATGTTAAGAGGAGAAAACCGTACATTTTTTTAGTGATCTCAGGATTGCGGTAAACATTGTCCTGTAAACAAAGAGTTGTAACTCGACACAGGAAGCGTGGGCTGAAGCCAGGATATCTGAAGATGTCCCAACGAAAGAATATCTTCTGTCGACAAGCAGAGGAATAGAACCATTAACGTATCCGGAAGTTGAGTTTCAACAGCCAACACACAAAGGAAAAAGCAACTGAAAGGTACTGGGGGGAACCAAATTACGAACGTGTAATGTTATATTTGTCCCTCTATTTATGAAAGCACGAAAGTTAACACCTTAAGGGCGTTGGACCCGTAAAAATTCAAAATTTTATATTTGTGCCAAACACTGTTCAACTTTTGCACATCAGATAACATGTCATTTCCCCAAATAAAAAAAATTTAGGTCCCATAGTTTTTGCATAATCACTCATCAAAGTCTCAAAATGGCCATTGCGGTGTAGCCAAAATCAAAAAAAGTAATTAACGAAAAAATTCACAATTACAGGAACTGATAGTTAGTGTATCAATGCATTTTACGACATGGTTGACAAAAGTTAGTTTTGAAAATTTCAGTAGTAGCCAAAAGTCAAAGTTATGCAAAAATTTACCCATTTTCATAAATTTTTTAAAAATACAAAAAGTTATCACTTTGTGCTCACAAAAGTGTCTTGAAGTAGCTCACATCATTAAGAATCAATATGAATTATCTTGTTTCTGTAAGTTAATTATTTTTTATTATTTTGGCTACACCGCAACTGCCATTTTGTGACTTTGATAGGTCATAATGCTAAAACTATGGGACCTATTTTTTTTTTATTTGGGGAAATGACATGTTATCTGATGTGTAAAAGTTGAACAGTGTTTGGCACAAATATAAAATTTTGAATTTTTACGGGTCCAACGTCCTTAATCAAGTTACACAAATAATTCAAAATTATGTGGGTATGGTGAATGTTTTATTTTGTTCACACGGATGGTAAACTAGTCTTTCGTTTCATATGTTTAATACTATACATGCTACTATGTATTTAGTGAGCATATACTTGTTATTACTGACAACATTCGTGATGTGGAAAATATACTAAACACTGCGTGATACCAGAACAATAACGAAAATTTAGGTTTTTAAATTGTGATTTATGAATCCTCCTTTGTAATTTCACGATTACTAGAATAAAGAACCACGCTATGCTGAAATGTGAATATTAAAATATCCCACTGTCAAAATACGTACATATTTCATACAGTACTATCTAGTATCTGTTATTCTTACTGACAAGATAGTTGAATGTAATATAAGAGGGTAGCTTTCCCTGTTATTTTCAAAAAGAGTTGTATGGTTGAATTTTAAGCTCACGGTAGCAAAACAATAGTTTCCAGGAAACACAATTTAATTTTACTCAGATTCCGATATGTTACAACCATACAGGTTGAAAAAAAAATAATCTTCCAAATTTGAATGACTGTATTACCAAAACCAAACTACCCACAAGTTTGGTTGACCAGTCAAATGGACCCTGGAACTATGAAGTTTCTTTACAGCTTCATAAATATTAAATGTTATCAACATTCGCAGCTTCAAACAAATCTACGCGATACGCGAACTCGTTCCATATCCGCTCAACATGACCGGTGTTACGGTTTGGATGGCGTCCGTAATTCTCGTATTGAAGACAGCTTAATGGTAACCGGCAATGGTGAACGAAATACGTGTTCTCATATGTTCCCGCACAGAAAAAATTCGCACGGGGTAAAAGTCTGTGCTTCTGGAGGCCAGTTGCTACACGACTAATCCAGCGTTGCGTCAAGGTCTCAGTCAGGTATCCACAAACAACAAGGTGCTAATGGGGTGGTGTACCATCCCACTGGAAAATTAAGTCCCACACCATCTCTTTATCTGAGTAAACAACCGCTGTGTTGGCACGTCCAAATATAAAATGTTACTGGCCCACCGCTCATTTGACTAGTCAACCAAGGTTTCGGCCTCTTTATTTTTGGTGTTATAGACATTCAAAGTTGGCGTTTTCTTTTTTCTTTTATGATAATCCTGTACAGTTTGAAACCTCGGTTTTTAAGGGCCTGTATCACCGATAATATTCTGTACACACAGTAAAAGTCTAATATAATTTTCATTATTTTTGCCACACGGAATCAATAAACTCGCGATGTGTATCGGCGCATACACTCATTATTTACCTGACGCAATGGCTAGAGCACTTGCCTCCTGCCAACACGATCCAGGTTCGATTCCCAGCCGGTTCGGTCCCGGAATTTCACACGTGGGAATGATGGTGCCGCTGGTCAGCGGGTTTTTTTTACGGGATCTGTTGTTTCCCCCTCCCTTTCATTCCGGCGCTGCTACATACGTCATGTCACCCCGTATCAGATGCTAAGTGCTGACCAAAATGTGTTCAATCAGTTAGTATTTCGAGTACTCCTGAAGGATGAGACATGGAGTATCCGCTACTTTAGCCAGAGTGTAGCTGGACTCGCACGGAAACATTTCGGTCGTGGATTATTACCATTTATTAGTTATCCCCCGAGAGAGGATTAAACAGCCGGCCTTCTCCTTTAATGTATACCTCTGTCGCTATTTACACGTGTGGTCACTTTGGATTGCTTCACGTCTGGCTGTGTGCAGTGTAGCGAAAATATGATCCATCTCAAGGGTTTATTTAACGGCTCAAAGATGTGAAGGACGTGTTTGCATTTGTAATTTACTCATCATACATGAGTCGAGCTAAATGCAAGAGAGTTTGAAACTGCCCGGGGTAGATTCATGCAGGGCAGTTGCAAATTATCTCTCATGCCGCCAAATATAGCCATAGGATATTATGACACAAACAGCAGTGTTAGTTCGCTAAATGGCAAAGGTGACACAATGTGTTTATAGCGTGGGCAAGAAAGTTCTTCACGACAAGGTAAGATAGTAAAAACCTAAGTTAGGAAGATACAAATAACAGAATGCATAATGCAGTGTTGCATCAACACACTTAAAAATAATCTCATCCTTCATTGTTGAACACATATTGATCCATTACCTGTAGTTTTGTATTGTTGTAAGGGTAATTTTGAAATTAATACCAGCAACTTCATTGGTTATCGTCTTCTTCAAATCTTTCAGTGAGAAGGGACAGATTGCTAAACCAGAGGAATTTAAAGCAGTGATAAAGAACTGCCGGGAACTGCCCTATCATTGTATGAACAATATACAGGGTGTGATAAAAATGTTTTCGATTAAAACTGTAGTGCACTTCCCGTGGATAGCAAGTTATCTCTTACATTTTTATTATTTTGGCTTTTATAAATTTTACTTACTGGGGAGATATTTCTTACCAACCTCATATGAACAATGAAATTATTAGAAACGCGTATTTTTTGTTAAGCGTTTGAATTCTATATTACATAACTTCCTATAGCGTACGCTATTTTATAATCATCGAACTATATACAGAAAGACGTTGTCTTTCGAACAATTAACTGATGTTTTAAATATGTGAAGATTAATGCAGCGTTGTTTACACACGCATTATTATTATTATTATTATTATTATTATTATTATTATTATTATTATTATTATTATCCTTCTTGTAAAACGTTATTACATAGTAATTATTTTGGAAACTTGTACCATTCTGGCATTTCCTTAAGGTTGTCGAAGTGGGGAAAAAACGTAATTTTTTATTTGTATAAAATAGTGTAAGTTTTGCAGACGTTTCTAGTTAGTACATTTTCCTCTAACAAAATAAAAATTAGCTCAACCAGTATTCGTATAGTGGCACTTCAAAGTCTAAATTTGCACGTTTTTAGTTCTTATACGTCGCAAAAATCAATGAACATAAATATATTTAAAGCAAATCACATTGGAACTACATGTCACGGGCTTGGCGTGTTTTAAAAATCCATTACAAAATATTTTTGTGATTAAAAAAAATTCTGAAATTTCTTTCTTAATATTTCAGAGATTTTTAAAAACTAAATAAAAAAAATATTTTGCAATGGACTTAAAAAAATCAAGCAATAGTCTATGATATGTGGATTCTGTGTAAATTTTTAAATTTATTTATGTTCAATGGTTTTTGTGGTTTATAAGAACTAAAAACGTACGAAATTTGACTTTGAAGTGCCATTATGAGGAAACTGATTGATATATATATTTTTTTTTTTCGCAAGAGAAAAATATGCTCCATAGTAACGTCTACAAAACTAACATTGTCTCATACAAATATAAAATTATGATTTTTTTCCCACTTGGACGCCCTTAACTGGCTACTTTAAAAATGCGTTTAAAATGTCAAGCAATGGATATTCTAAAATATATTTTCTGAATACTCACTTATTGACATTTGGATGCGTTCTGAAGAATTATAAACTATCGTTTATCGACATTTGAACTGAACCATTCTAGGTTTCTAATTACTATATTGATAAAAAAAAGTTATTTCAAAACGGTATAACAATATGTACTGTACGTTGTAACTGAAAAAATTCACATATTTTTTTTTTTTTTAATCTGTTCGAATATAAGTTACCGTTAATGAATCAGAGTTTAAACTTTCAGGATTAACGAGATTATTTATGTACGAGAGTTCTGGGCCCAAAGTTTTAGTCATTTAGCCTTCGTTTTTACCGCTGGCAACGATCCGCAAACAACCCCGTTCACTACTTTAAAAGTTGTTACGATATACGCTCGATCAAATGATTATAATACTTATGCGCGAGAATATAAAACCAAAACAATGATTTGAAACTATAACATCTGTCTTTGATCCTTGCCAGGCATTCCTGCATCCACGCGTAATGTTTAAAAGAAAGAGATTGTGGTCAGCACCTAAGAGAAATCCTCGACTGGCGCATGGACGGCGTTGCAGAGTGTCACGCGTGTTCTATTTTACGCTAAACCACTTAACTTATTAATATTATGTTTATCTACGAAAAGAACACACACTTGAATCTATGCTTCTATGTTTTAAATGTTACACACATGATTTCCGTGCCACTCAAACTGGCTAAAAAAAAAAAAAAAAAAAAAAAAAAAAAAAAAAAAAAAAAAAAAAAAAAAAAAAAAAAAAAAAAAAAAAAAAAAAAAAAAAAAAAAAAAAAAAAAAAAAAAAAAAAAAAAAAAAAAAAAAAAAAAAAAAAAAAAAAAAAAAAAAAAAAAAAAAAAAAAAAAAAAAAAAA
>PNEQ01042544.1:0-30365 GCA_003012365.1 Medauroidea extradentata | reverse complement strand
CTACAAGGAAAACCCTGCACGTCAGTTTGGCGCGCTGCGAATAGAGGCGATATGCTTCTTGTCAAGCGTGGGACACTGGCTCTTATCGCTACGCTGTTCCTATGCGTCAAAAGTGGAAATTCGACACCGGCGAAAACTCCTCTTGACATCTAGGTCTTTAGCGCCGGCGGTGAGGGGTGACATGCTGCGGGTATTGAGCTGCGCCGGAATGAAGGAGCGGGAGAAACGGAAGAGGCCTGAGAAAACTCGCCGACCAGCGCCACGTGTGAAAAGCTGGGGACCGATCCCGTCGAGAATTTAACCCGGATCGCCTGGGAGCCAACCGTAGCCCTCGAAATGGTGTTTCACCTTCCAACTGTAGATAGTCAATTTCCAATCATGGATCACTTTCTGATGATCGGTTATTTGTTGCAATGGATCCTGGAGCAACCCTCGTATTTTTTACGGTGTACAAAAGTTGTAGTCAGCGGCGAACTGGGAATGCGACTCGCAGGAGCAATTAACGGTGACAAAGGCCCAGCAGCACGTTTATGTAAGCGTGGAAAACTTTCACCCCATGCAATTAATCTTCCAGACGTAGTGCTCTCATTCCTACACCGCCGCTCCCTCGCAAATGCGCGCTGGGCGACCGCCAAGCGGCCGAGCCTTCGGGTAATTCGGACGCGAGGATGCGGCAGTACTTCCGAGCTGGCGTCGGCGTGTCCAAAGTCACTTATGAACGCTCACGAGTGTAGGGTAGGACAGCCACAATTTAAGTTTTTAGTATTTTGAAAATTTTCCCCGGGTAAGTTTACCTGTGTTCAATACTTGACTGATGGCCTGTTGGTCAACTACTGAAGCTAATATTATATTGAAATATAAATATGATTCATGCAAAGAATGCACTGTTAATGTAGCATTCAGCAAAATATGTATTACGTAGAAAATATGTAGGCTTCTTTTTTGGATTCCTTTCATTTTATAACCCTGGCTTGCATTCATATCAGGGGTTATCAAAACCTGGTAACTGACAAAACCTGCACGTGATCGAGATAACTTACTCTACTCCAGCGAATGAATTTTCATAAGTGTCTTTAGTGAGACGGCATTGAAAGGAAAGGAGGCAGGACCTTTGGAATTCCTTACACATAACAAGGCACGGTGTAATTCCTATATGCATTATGTCTAGAGATGATGGTATATCGCGAAAATGTTTTGTGCCAACATACCTTTGAATACGCTGTAGTTTCTTGCCGCAACATAACTGTCTGCCGACCAATAACAGGCATCAAGCATTACCATTTCGGGATTATTATTGGCTCAGTCAAATAGGGAAAAAGCTCACCGTACAAGCGAAAGCCAGTAATCATTTGCTAAGCTGAACGAACGTTGAAATCTAGCAAACAGTCAAGTTTTCCCGCGATAAACCATCATCTCTAGAAGAGTCGTGGGTATCTGGCGCATAGACTTCGTTGTAGCATCTCACCAGAATCCTGGTTTTTTAACGCAAAACTGCTTAAATTATTCTTGTTCCAGTTATCTACTAACAGAATACATACTTGATGCTACACTTCTATAATTTTGAAAATTCAGCAAGCCTGTTAGAAACATTATTTCAGTGAGTCCAACTGTGGCTAAAAAGTCTCACTTTTTAAAGGTTGTAACTCAGAAAAGGACACCTGAATTCGTAAAGTACAAAACGTGATTCATGCGTTCGCCTTTAATCCATGTTAT
Source organism: Medauroidea extradentata (assembly GCA_003012365.1). Classification (NCBI taxonomy): domain Eukaryota; kingdom Metazoa; phylum Arthropoda; class Insecta; order Phasmatodea; family Phasmatidae; genus Medauroidea; species Medauroidea extradentata. The sequence continues at coordinate 28,652 of PNEQ01042544.1, read as the reverse complement.
CTGAAAATAATATTTCAGGGTCACCGCTTCAAGTCCCATAGGAAGAAGACTACAACAAAAACCTTGCACACCAGCTTAGCGCCCTGAGAATATATGCAATGAGCTTCTTGTCGAGCGTGGTACTATGACTCTTGTCACTCCGCTGTACTCTAGCGTCAAGCTGGAATCACAATGGCGCGACAGAAGCGACGAAAATTGCGCGAAGCGGAGAAAAAAAAACAGCAAATTAGCGTTAAGACTACTGTGACGTCAGCGCGTCCGCCTCGACGCAGACTGTCTTGACTATCTTGTTATTCACGTCGAACCCTTCGCGTCACGTCCGTCACGCCATCGTGATTCCGGCATCAAACGTGGACATTTTAAACTTGTACACAATACTCTAGAAACCCATAATAGAAAATTTAAATGTAATATTTAGTCTCAAGTAGCGCGTTTCTGGTAAATCACTGCTAAAGCCGACATTTCGTACCTTCAATTCTGCTGTTAAGAGATTTGCTAGGACCGTTTATAAATATTACGAAGAAAAAATCATCGCAATATAAATCTTTAAAAAGAACCTATATACTTTAGCAACACAATTTCAGGTTATGTAACACGTTGGGATGGTATTCAGGAGGACCCGGGTTCGATCCCCGGCTCAGGTCATTCGATTCCGGTTTCCATTGCTTCCCGAAATCGGTCCAGGCGAATGCTGGATAGTTGCTTAAGAAATGCCATGGTCGACTCCTCTCCCAACTCCTGTCATTGTACCAAGTCGTATGTCGCCGTCTCTAATGACCTCTTTGTCAACGAGACGTAAAGCCCACCTACCTACCTACTAGGGAAGAAACATTTGCGAATTCATTGACCTGGTAGTTAAAATCCACGCTCGTGTGTATACTCAAGCTCCGACAATTTGTTCACTAGGTTGTACTAACTAGAACAACAGACAATGAACGAATAGATGGAGGTTGATTATGTATAGGACAATTTATTCTAACGTATAGTTAATTCACGGAATTTCCCATTCCTTACGAAGCACATATATACAGTAGCGGCACACCAAGAGTTATCATTGGTTCAGTCAGATGGGAGACAAACCAATAATGAGAGAAGAATGTCAGATGTGGATATGTTATATTGAAGCCAAGCAAACAGTTGACATTTCACGCGGTGAAAGACCGTCTCTAACCTTGAAACAGAGCTGCATATGTATGGATACTTTGATTGCAGGGGTAACATTGACCGACTGAAGATATTGTTTTCGGGAGAATTAAATGAATAAATACGTATAATTAAGTATTTAAACTCAAATGTCACCAAATTAAATATTATGAGTCGATCAATGTTACCCCAGCAGTCAAAGTATCCTCATTTGACTGTATTTACCTTTCAAAATCGTAGCAGCAACAATGTATAGAGCTGGGGAAGACTTCCGACGTGACACAGGACGACGTAACAAGCCTGACGAACTGATTCAGCCACGCACCACGACGACCGTGATCAGATCGGTAGAGATGATCGCGACCAGGGACTGCGAGGAGGACTGAGATCTGAGCTAGGTCGGCGATTACACCAGGTCGTGGTCGAGTCAGTGACCCTTGTACAGGACATTCACGTCCTGGGAGTTGCCTTCCTTCCCGGCACGCGAACCTTGTTGATATTCGCGGCCGGCAGTCCGGATGTCGTATCCCAGCGCCGGTCTCACGTCGCACATCATATGTGGTCGCTCCTCACGAGAGGCGTCCATGCAATGCGTTTCATAATACATACTCCAGTATGTTGTTCGGTATACATGACGGCGTGTTTGAAATAATTTATAATGCATAATATTCTAGGTACAATACTAATTTATAATTTACCTATATTGTCACGACCGGGCCTGAATGGGACAAATTGTAGAGTAAAACCAGAAGAAAGAAACATTAAGAGACGTAATTTCAAAGGGCAAAATCAAATTATCACGCAACTCGCTTCCAGGCTAAATGTGAGATATACCAAAAGGATCGTAAAGGTTACGAACTCATAAATGAGTTCATGTTTTTTTATATAACACCTGAAGTAATAATTATTAGACAACTTAACTCTATACTGGAAAATTATGAAAGTTGGAGCCAGAGCACTTTATGAAAATTAGTTAAAACAACTGCGGCTTCATTAAAAGAATAATAATTTATTAAATAAAATTAGTAAGTTATAAAAGTTATCACCGAGCATTAAACTAGACCAAAATGAATGACTAGAAGAACTACTGAAATGTAGAAAAAAATGATTAAAGGATTTTAAATTCGGACGATTTTAAATTAACAATTATTTTACTGAATTATATATTATATAAGTTATTTAAATACGGTGTTATTTAAGAGTTTCTTGTACAAAATAATAATTATATTTATTTTTTAATACGGAATTAGGTTTATCTTTCCGCACGTGTGGGTGTTCAGACCGAGACTCGTACTAACAGTGACCAAATTACAACTCGCGTTTTCTTCAGAAATAAGTTGACACTTAACTAAATTCATTTTAATTTATATTTTCTATTTACGTTAACATTACCAATAACTTTAACTTTACCGTATGTCTTAAAAAAAAAACTACCAAATTTATCATTAACTTATTACAAGTCCTTGCCAGGCGGAGTCTTTAAGTGTTATGGCATTGGTCCTCTACGTCTAGGGCGTGCAAGCCCTCGGAACTAGGCTTCTCGGCCGACGCCCACACTACAATTACACTAATTTTAACAAAACGCCGCCCCTCTACCGGAATCCCAGCCCTTTGGGAGGCAGATGTCTTCCCATGGCCTATCGTCTCAAGACCGAATCTACATATTTATCAACCATAGGCCCTCGTCAGGCCTCAGGCCCCGAGAACATGTCTTACCCCGACAGTAGACGACGATCAACTGTCTGAAAATGGCGTCCAACCACCCGTCAACGCGAACCCAACTACCAAATCAGTGAATCTTTGGCCAGTAACCCTGGTGTGGCCAACATCTGGGCACTGAGTTCCACAACTAACGCCCTTTGTTATCAGGCGAAAAACTGTGTCTCTTGCTGGGAGAGGTGGCTGGCCCGCGGAAATCAGGCCACTTCCTAGAAGTAGTCTGCGAGCCCGACGAAAGGCAAGAGTTATTCCGAAATAACCAGACCCTTCATCTTCGCACAGCAGAGTCAATGACATCAGACAACTCCAACCGAGACTAAAATTAATTTCGACGTGATAATATTATCAGGATAATGGTAAAGACGCGGTTTTATGACGGAAATATTTTTGCAGCACCATTTGGTTTCATTGCCTCATATGGACATTTACAGCTCTGCTTCGCAGTCAGTGATTGGGTGTTTTAACTTTCTCTCTCTCTCTCTCTCTCTCTCTCTCTTGCCTCGGAATTGTCGGTCAACACACAGACGTATGGTGTCACAATGATTTTACTCTGATTGGTGCCAATAACCATGAAGCAAAACTGCCGATGTCCACGTAAGGCATTGCAACAAAATTGTGCTAAAATCTTTTCCCGACTAACTCGGGATTCTAGCTATTGGGTAAATCGACCATTTATCGTAACCACAGAGTCATGTATTAAAAACTTTACTTACTTAGGATAAAGTAACTTTTCTTGCACGATAATAGGAAAGCAATGCGTAGGGCCTACTATATATAATATAAATTATTACTACAATTTAATGGGTGAGATGAAGAAGGAAAAGATTCCACTTTGGCCAACTTTTGGGAAAACCCGAAAAACTTTGACATTAAACTGTATGTTGAATAGGAAAACTTCACAATTAGGTATTAGTTTGCTAGGATTTAAGAGTGCGTGATGCACAAACTAACCCTGATAACATAAATTGATTTTTACTCTTTTTTTAAGCTAATATGAATAAATCACTCAATGACAATCCTAGATAATGGTGTTTGCCAACTTTATGAGTAAATATTTATCGAGAATTACTAATACGTTACGCGTGATCTCTTACGTCGCAGTTAAATACACGAGGTTCCGGCGTCAGAGATTGTGCCTCAGAAGTTCGTAACACTGAAAACAATTTTGTTTAAAACTTTGGTTAAAACTATTGTCTAGTATTGCTGTTGTTTAATTTTCGCAAATTGGCATCAAGAAACCTACAGTTATAGATGAATGCTTTTAGCGTTGAATTATGTACCACCCTCTCTTAAGGAAATGGAACATTACCTGAAAAACAGAATTCATTTTATGTACTGAAAGTTATATGCAATCAAAGTTGAAGGAATGTTTTCCTTCTCTAATCTCACTAAGTCATGGGCATTCTGAAACTCGGTAAATCAATGTTATGCTACGTAATAGAAGTGCTGTTAACTATTATAGCAGTATGTTTTATATTATAATACTTACTGTACTAACCACACATTTATAATGTCATTTATGGTACATTTACAACTCTGTAGACTTCATAAACAAAAGAAACACTACTGCATCGACTCTCGCGGAGAAATGATAATCATGACATAACGCTGATGTTAAGAAGGGAACGATTTCCTTAAGGCGGTTCCCTATATAGACTGCGTTTGTGTTTGTGAGGCAGAAAATCGATGAAGCGCAAGGTCGCCGCCGGCCGACGTGTGTAACGTAGTTTGACCTCTATGTGCAAGCCATCCAACCGGCGCGTAGATCTGTACTATTCATTTTCCTATGGGACTTTAAGCGGTGACAATATAATTTTATTTGTGAGAAGTATAGCTTGAAGCCCAACGGGCGTTCTATTTGTGCGTTTTTAGATTCTGGTTTCTATAATCCCAGATACGGAAGTCTGAAAAAGCCGTATTTAGCCATTTTGGGAGGCCCGAAAATCATATTTAAAACACGCGTACCGAATCTTTGAGCTTATGGCGTCATTCACTGACGTGTGTGTTCTTTTCGTTGACGAGCCATTTTGAAGCGCGTCGAGTAGTTCCTTCAAAAAATAAACACTCGCAAATCACTGCAACACATTCCAAGCGCAGGTAGGGAACCGCCTTAGCTTCAAAATTAAAAATCCTTTAGCGGTGTAAGAATTCCTAGAATTATTTCTTTATTTCAATCACTGAAGCTACGTATAAAGTACAACTTGACTATATCAGTTCATTTTCGGTAAAATGTGCACTGTTTTCCTTTTAATCTCACATATTCAATTAGTATGTTTAATATTTCGTTGATAAAATGAATGCAATACTTTAGTAACTCGAGGTTGGTTGTGTTTACCACATATGCAAAGCATAAATGTTTAAAAAAGGCCTACTTCATTACTATGTGTACTTGTAAAATATGTGGTATGAATTGAAAATCGCGCATATTGCCTGGTAATCGCGCGTCGTTACAAGGATTTCAACTATATTCTGATCCACCACATCGCCAACATCTCACCAAAAGGGGACACATATAAAAGGATAAATGGACGATGGTGCAGTAACGAAATGCAGGGGCGGGTGAAATACCCGTACCAGCAGAAACGTCCACCACGTCAACCACATGCGAAAAATCCGGGACCAGCCCCGCCGGCAATCGAACCCGGATTGCCTTGGTGGGAGGCGAGGGTCTGACAAATTGGCCTTTACGGCCTCCACATAAAATATGTACGAAATATAAACTGTAATTGCCGGTACTTATAAAATTAATAATAACACATACTAAATGTATAAATGTGTTTTAATACACATACAAATAATATACATATATATATATGTATTGTAACCTGTGCTGTATGTTATAGAATTTACTTATACTATACACAGTAATTATTACAATATATGTAATACGCAACATACAACTCGTATCAAGTAATAACGATTATTCAGAATTTAATTATTATTTTTCCTCCATATTGTTTAAACAGGACTATGCTAGACTATTCTAGTTTCTAAGCACCATAGCTTAACACCAAGACTACAGAAGACGACTGACATTGAACTTTGAATCACACTGACGTGATAATAAAACATTTTTCATCATGGAGAAAATAGTCGTGTCAGAGGAACACAAATTAAAGTATAGATTTATTAAACCAAGATTTTGATAAAAGGAAGGTATCGTGTGCCGTTCACGCCCACATAATGCAAATAATAAGGGTTGAGACACTTTGGGCACATGCAACATTTTCATTGTGAGGTTTAATTGATTGGGATGCCATCGAATGAAGTAAGGGCGCTCCATACCCTTATTGTAACTGCCTGGGACACACCGCACCGATAGATTGCAATACGCGTTTCAGTGACAGCAAGGTCGTGGTCTGGGTAGTAGGCAACACGTCCTACGCTCAGTAGTAAACACATGTAGGGATTCTGTTGCTTCTACAATGGGCGTTGTTCGTCAATCTTAAAATTTTCCAGTCACGAATCACGTGTCCATCTTAGTTCAAATTTTCGTAAACGCATTGTACGGTTAACTGACTAAATATACCGCGATGCACCTTTATATCGTGATAAACTCTGGTTTGCAGGTTTCACAAAATTGGCAGGGCTCTGTACACCGAGTTCTCCAGCTTACCAACAGAGAGCAGGCATGTGTAGTTTCAACAATAAGTGACAAATATACGATCACAATATAAAATGTTTAACATATTTCTGCATTTGTTTGACGAAGTAGGGTAGATTTACCTTATATCACGAGACACTATATGTGAGCGTTAATATAGGGTGTAACGTAATCTTCCTTTATACTAGATTCATTTTGTCACTTATTCCAACTGCTTTACTTGTACAATTTCAGAGAGAAACAAATCCCAGTGGCTGCTCATAGGTTGTTGCCAGGCAGAGCACAAGTTACAGAGAAGAGATATATACGATGTTGTGCGCTAGTTGGCGCTACAGTCACTGACACGCTGGTATGTGAGTGCCGCTTATTACTAACTTGTCACAACTCAATAAGTAGCCAGTAGATATGTCACGGGCATTGGTATACGGTGGCGCGTTCATACGAGTGTACCGCCCTCCCTACCAGCAACTCTCGTGCCACCACTGACAAATTAGTTAAATATATTTATGCATAAAATAATACTTAATAGAAAAATAATTATATGTCTTGCAATTTAAATGAATACCAACTCGACACCAGTAGTTTTAAAATTGCTTAAGCTGTAGATACATACTCTGTCGGGGATACGTTAAAAAAAAAGTAAAGCACAGGAAATATTTTTCGGGATTGTAACGAAGTGTCGGCTAGAGTCCAGTCCTGTACACACTCTATATTTACCTACAGCTTCATTGACTGCTGTTCCAGTAAGAGACCAGTTAAACATCTGAAAAGTAATTGCAAGGATAGTTGAGTGTTTTCATGTAGGTATGCTATTGGTTTAGTCCCCAAAGACGAGTCTAAGAAATCGTGACCCAATAACTAGAGCCCGGTAATTTTCGCGAAAATATTTTTGCAGCACTTTGTTTCAGTGCCTTACGTGCGCACCTGCATCTTGGCTTTGTGGTCAGTGATTGGATGCCGTAACACCCAGCGTGCGGAGGTTAAACCCGCAAATCACAGACGTAATGTGTGACAGTTATCCGTGTACTGATTGGCACAGTCAAATGAATAACGACTCTGCACAAAAACACTCTGTCAATAACCATGAAGTTGAGCTGCAGGTGTGCACGTAAGACACTGAAACAAAGTGGGGCAAAAATCTTTTCGCGAAAACTACCGGGCCCTACCAATAACGAGTACACGAATTCAAACGCAAAAGTCTGCCCAGTTGAATTTGCGAAATCCCCGAGTCCCTAGTAATCAGTAAAAATTTACATATTCCTATTCAGAATGAGGCAAATCACCATTTGCAATAACGATCGAACGGACAGAATTGAGAGTTACGCTACTTTTAAAACGTATAACAGGTAATCAGGAAGGTTTAACAGATGCCTTTAAAAACAATTGAGGGTGACGTCACGCGATTCTTAGCTCACATGCTAAAAAGAAATGCGAAACTTAATAAGCACGCAAACTTGCGCATAGCAAATTTACAAGCCAAGCAGAGGCCATTTTCAACTGGGTCGAGAACAATTACGCGGTAATACTATGTAATACAGGATAATTTCCGCAAAACATCGATAAGTATTAAATAAGGCGATTACACAAAAAAGGCGGAATGTCAAAACGAACTTGAGAGGTCAACAATCTACCTTACGAAGCAAGGCGTTAGAAGCTCAAATAAGTACGTTCAGAAAGCTTCGCTGTAGCCAAAGAACAACAAATTTACACTTCAGCTGCTCGTACTGGAACATACCAGGTGAAGCTGACAACGTTTCAAAGGAAGGCGTCAGTAGTTTGAGACGATCCTCTGTCTATACTTGAACTTTGCTGCCTAACCGACACAGTTATATTGATGCATGTTTCCTTACCTTAATTGAAGACGTTGAGAATAACTCTTTAATAACTTGGTGCTGTTTCACGCACAAAAGAACGTAACTCTGACCCCGAAACTACGGCTAAATTGATAATATTGAGCTAAATTACACCTGGTAATTTAACGGAAGTTCACAACGCTCGATACGACCGACTGCTGCTGCGGTACGCGTTCAACTGAAACGAGACAAGCCAGCTGTGCCCCGTTTACGTCAGTTTGCAGTTGTGACGTCAGCTACGCCTTGATTGGTGTTCGGTAGTCACGTGTGTTGTGTTTAGCCGAGAACATTCTGTATTATGTTACTATGCGGTTGGCAAGACTGTTTATCAAATAGCACCACCGTTGTCAAGAGGGCGTTGCTGTTCCTGTATGATGTAATTGTAACTATATTGTGATTGGACGATGCAAATTGAGTGGGAGTAGAATTTCCACTATAAATAGGCGCCCTTATGATCCGAGAAGTACACTCGGATTCCTGGGGCATCATAAAAGTTAAGTAGATGTGTTTTTGAAAGTTGAAATTTTCTGCATGTATTATAAGTACACTCGATCCATGTAGGGTAGTACACTTCGAGCCTTTGAAATAATAAAAACAGAATAGTTCTCTTTTAATTTTGTATAAAGATTGTAAAATAGCACTGTGTTTTACTAAGCATGCATCTTGAAATATTTAATAACCATCTTTTTTTATATTAAAGGCACTATTAATTGGAATCTTGTTAAAAGTATGCAATGCAATGTGTAATCAAATATTTTTATACTAATTTTGCATGTGCTAGAATTGCAATTACCATGCAAGGGCGCTAAGGTGGGAGTCTTTTGATTATGTACTATTTGCCTGTGTGATTTTGTGGCATTATATGCAACATTTGATCGAAATTAATGCTATATAATATATTTATTACTGAATTGTTGATATATACGGTTTTTTAAGTATTTAACAAAAATTAACACTTGTTGGCCTACTATTTTGTTTTTTATTTAGATGAACTACTTTTAAATATGCTCTTCGCTTGTTCTATTTTTCCTTCTTTAAATCAACATTTTTCCAAGTTAGGTCTTCTCCCTGAGGATCTGTCGTCACTAGTCTGATGTGAGTGGTGACAGATGTGTGCGCGCTCTCCTTGGGGGTGTCTTGAGTAAAAAGGGCTTTCTCAGGGGTTTCCTCGGGTACGACCAGGAGGCGTTGCAAGATTTTGCGAAAATATTTTGCACGATTTTATTGTAATGCCTTACGGGCATGCCTGCAGCTCTGCTTCGTGGTTATTGGCAGCATATCAGTGTAGAGGCGTGTCTTTGGCTGTGCCTATCGGAACAACTGCAACACGGCTTGATTTGAAGGTGCAATCTAAAGACACGAGAGTGTTGAAACATCCGGTCGCCGACCACGAAGCAGAACTGCTGATGTGCACTGAAACAAACTATGGCAATAATTTTTTTCGTGAAATATTCATGTCCATGCCAATTACTATAGACCGGAATAATTCGCGGCTTCACTGACATGTAGGCTATGCCTCCAATAATATATGTGAACTCGAGCAGACATTATCTGCTCACTGACTGCTCTATGACGCAGTGATATGGGCCAGCATTTAGTTGCTTCTGTACTATTGGCTAAGCTACTTCCAGGAAGTGTCAAGTAAGTCACGGGCCAATTGCGAAAACGGCATGAACTTATAACAGTTGCTGGAATCCTAGCTTGGGGCCAAAAGTAAACGCGAATTTTTCGTGTTCATACAAATTACTGACAACTAAGTAGAACTGCAGATATGCACATATGGCACTAGAACAAATTGTTGCATAAACCAATCAGAAGAGATGGTGAAATTTCGCGAATTCAATGACGTGCATGTTAGAATCAAATATCCTATGTATACTCAAGTCCGGAACATTTGTCCACTAGCTGCTACTCAGTGGAACAGCAGACAATGAACCAATAGGACTCGAGTATGAATAGGATATTTGATTCTAACACGCAGGTCATTGAATTCGCCGAAATTTCACCATCTCTACATATTAGCGAAAACTACCGGTCTCTAGAACCGACTAACTCCACGACCACGTGACGCTGGTATGCTGCAGAAATCTACCAACAAATATTTTCCTATAGTACTGAAGACATGTTACTGGATAATTCTATCATCGTCTCTTGCACGTTACTGGCTGGAGGTCTGTGGTTCCTCAGACAACTCAGAGGTGTGTACAATCACTTCCAATTACAGTTTCCTAGGAACACATCCACACTCCGCCATTTTGAGTCAGAAATACTGAACCCCGCTAGACCTTAAACTGTTGTAGATTTCGAAATACTTGAAACATGGTGTCGTGGTCATTAACATTGCGTACACTGTAAAAAAAAGCGTCCTAAAATGTTTAGGAAGTAATTAACCTAACACAGTATGGGATGGTTACCTACTTCCGCCTTGTAAATATGTAAACTTTTACAGTTGGTACAATACAAGTCTGTTAACTTTAGTATATATTTGACTGTTTTATAAAAAAAATATATTAGTGCTACCAAGGATGTCTGGGAAGCAATTATACCACAGAGCTCCTATATGCACGTGTGGCCTTTTACAAACTATTTTTAAAGTGTAACATTAGGTGTAACGCACTAGCTACTAGCTGCACAGGAGACTAATAAAAATATTACTCATAAGTCTATGAAAACATAACAATGTGGAAATAATGTTGCATAAGAATTGAATTTACAAGGATTTCGTCAATAAAAATATATAAAAATTACTCTGGAATATTTTTAACACTTTCAGGTCACTGAATGAAGTAAGGCTTTTCATACTAACAGTTATTGTTCGTAAACATAAACTTCGTCACCCATTAATCGTTAATCTATTATAACCAAACCCAGAAAATCTAAACCACCATTATGAATAAACTATATTTTTTACTACTATAACAGTGCTATATGTACGAGCATATGATTCAAACCTCAAATAGAACGATTTCTGTGCAACCTTTGAATCATGTTTCCTACTTTGCTGTATCGTCTGCCTCATAAAGTAATTTGAAGAACTGGAGCTTACTCTTTATTGAATTTTTGGATTGTAAAACTTTGGTTGTTACATTTTTATAATAGCTTATATTTTGATTTTGTGTATGGCTGTACAGAACAGATGCTATGGGAAAAGCACACTATTTGTGGACTCCCAGATCAAATACACTATAAACCAATACCGGACAGCTTGAGCGCTTTGGCGAGAATTCTGATTGTGTTTTCACGTCAAACCAACAGAGAACATCACCCTACACTTAATTGATTGCAGATGTACGCAGCCAACATAAACTTTCTGGAAAAAATTTCTCTATGGAGAACATATTTTCGTGGCGTGGAGAAAATAAAAAATATCAGTACGGTAAAAACTAAATAAATTATGTTAAAATAATAAAATACAATAATTATACAAAATAAATAACAACATATGTGTCAGTTTCACCTCATACCGCTAGGTTTCTTTTCACAAGCTTATTCTTAGTATTATGCATAAAGCTGTCCGGTATCAGCCTCTAGGGTATTTGCCCAGATTCACGGTAAAACTTGTAGGCACTTCCGTGGTCACTGCTGTAGGACGGTTAAAATGTTTGAATTGCAGTACGTTTGGTTCCTATTTGTGTATCCATTGTCTCGAATTTCTAAGATTCTTATCGATCTTCGATACTTATTTTACCAATACTTTATTTTTGTATCCGCAGATTTTCTGACTTCACGTGTCAATGACACTGCCAAGACCACGTAGGGTAAACTAACAATCTACCGTGATATACCTTAATATCGTTATAAACCACGTCGCGTGCTTCGCAAAATTGCAGGGAAGGAACTGTGCACAGAGTTAACTACTTTCCCAAAAGAGAGCATGTGAAGTTTCGACAATAAATGACTAATGTATCACATACAAAATCAGATTTAAAGTGTTTAACATATTTGAATACTTAACATTGAAAAGGGTCTAAGTACCATTTACGACAAAAATGAGTTAGGTAGACTACATAGAAAGGTGCCAAAACATTAGGTAGAATACATACCTAAAGTGCTATCTGCTAGTGAGTCATCCGCGCCGTACAACAGCACAATTAGATGGTTGGAGTAACATCAACACATTCTATTTCTTTAAAATATATATAAATATATATTGATGTTCATAAGTGTTTTGTATTAATTACTGTGCGATTGCTCCTATTTACTACTTTCTTATTGTTAAAAATATGTGAACCCATTTGGATAATTCCTTGTTCATTTGATTGTCACAATATACTGTTATCGTCATTATCTCGAAACTTACCTTTTGGCACTTAGCCCCTTATGATTGTTAAGTATTCATTTCTAACACGAAGTAGGGGTAGATTTATCCTATAATTAAGTAAACGGAGGTATTGTAGGAGGCACATATTACATATTAACCTTTATTTATTGACACGAATTTGCCGAGGCAAGTCAATTTCCGCATAATCTGATGCAAACACCTAACACCAGCCCCTCAAGTTTGGTATGGAAGGGTAACTCTTATGTATGAAACTCGAGCTGAATAATTTGGAATTTGCGATTATATGGCGGAATTATATTTACGTTGTGCTACAGTACAACTACGGAAGTTTATATTTTCTACAAGGTAAAAAAAAATCTGTACTTTTACAAAAAGGTTTTTTTTTTTTTTGGAAACCAGTTTCCAAAAAAGGTTTTTTTTGTAACACTACGAAAATATTTTGTAAAATTTACAAAAATCTTGTACATTTACAAATTTCTTTGTATAATTACAAACATTTCTGTAAATCTACAAACAAATTCTGTATATTTACAGCTAATAACTGGTTCATTTTACAATAATTGCTTGTAGTGTTACAAACATTTTTTTTGGAAACTAGTTTCCAAAATTTTGTTTTGTGAAAGTACGAAATATTTTGTAAAATGTAGGTTCATTTTGATTCAATTCGAAAAATCTGCTCATTAGCATTATTTTACTAGTTCCCAAAGTTGTTTACTATTTGTAACCACTTTAAAAGGTTTCTGACATCTTACTTTTATTATCTGACTGATAATGTTCTGATATTACGTTACAAGAATTTTCTTGTAAATGTACAATTGTTTTTTACTGTGTACGTGTATTTAGGCCACAATCAGTCATACAATTTTAAATGAAAATCCACACCGTGTTCCAGCCGTCTAGCAGTGTATAAGAGAAGGCTGGGGTGAAGACCGAGCCGGTTGCTCGACTAGCGAGCCACACCTGAAGACTGGATGAAATGAGATGAGTGTTAAAATGGATAGATCGTCATAGGTTGAACTTTTTTTGTGATGAATTTTCTTTTTGTATAAATTTATGGAACTTAAACTTAAATGCAGAATAGCATCCAAGTCGATAGATTGTTTGCCGTTACTGTTGTCACAGGTCTACTTGCAGTTAGAAAATTCTTATTACTTTTTTAAAAGCAATTACAATTGTAACAACAGTACTGGCAACCAAATATTTCTGATTTTTTAAATTCTGACAATGAGATTCTACTCGACAGTCAGGTTAAAGTTCCGCAAAATTATCGAAATGAAAAGTTATGACGCAAAATGCGAAATTTCAAAATGGCGACTATCTCTACCATTTAAGTAGCGACGAAACAAAAAGGCAGTGGAAGCGGGTGTTCTACGAGAAGACCCGCTGGCCAAAGACTACGCCCGTCACGTTTCCCACGTGCGAGAAATCCGGGAGGGAACCCGTCGGGGATCAAGCCCGGATAGCCTAGATTGGAAATTATTGAGGGGGGTGGAGGGGTGGAAGATCTGATTCCTCGACCACCGTGGCCCAAATATTAGTTAAACGCTAAACTGCTATGCCTGTACTGTAAACGCAAAGTCAATAGAATTTGCAATATAGCCGCGAATTCCCCATTTTTCTTTCCAGAATTTCATAAAAGCGGAAAATAAAATAATCTAATGTGGCAACGTAAGACAAGCCTTACCATTGCCATCTTTAGTAGAAGGCTGCGGCCTCAAATCTGGCAACCCTGCTCGGAAGGGTCATTTTAACACTTCTTAAGTCTCGCAAACGGCAGTGGCTTCCCCTGATTCGTCGGTATATAAGGCAGAATATCGAATAAGGTACAGCCATTGCCATTGGAGAGCTAAAATAAGTGTTAAAATGACCCTTGTGTGCAGGGTTACCAATTATAATGCCGCGGCCTTCTTCTAAAGATCGCTATGGCCTTACACATGCACACCCTGTTTCCGCTGTTTTTGCAAAAATAAAACTGTTTTTCAAGCTTAAATGTAAGCAGATATAAAACATCTGATTGGGAAGTTGGCTTGAAATTGTTTTCACCAATTCGGTTAATTTTTTCAAGAAAGTTAATACAATGGTTCTGACTTAGCTAATAATGTAATCGACGAAATTTTTGTTAATTAATTTATTAGTCGATACCGTATAATTTCTTGTCTTAAAAATATTGATGTCACAGAACAAAAAATTAAACAAAACTGCTAAATATATTTGTGATAACAGACCTCATTTAGGTTTAAATAAAACAAGATAAAAACAGCGAAAACAAGAAAGCGTGGCCTTGAGGTTGTCCAAGTGTAGGAAAACCATAATTTGTCTTTGTATGAAACATTGTTAGTATTTTAGACGTTGTTTAAGAGTACATTTTCTTCTTAAGAAAAAAAAATTACCTGAACCAGTTTTCCTATAATGGCACTTCAAAGTGAAAATTTGCATATTTTTAGTTCTTATAAACCGAAAAAACCAATTAACAAAAATACATTTAAAAATTTACACTGAAACTTCTTGTCAAAAAAATCGATAAAAGTGGAAAAAAAATTCAAAATTAAAATTTTTTATACATAAATATTTTGTGATGGATTTTAAAATATCTCAAGCAGTAGCCCTTTACATGCAGTTTCAATGTGAATTTTTAATTTATTTATGTTCGTTGGCTTTTGCGGCTTATATAAAATTTCCCCACTTGAACACCCTTCAGATAGTAATATCTAAGGCGTGTCAGGCGGTAATTTTCTTAAACCCCCTTCTATGGAACTGACGATGGAAAACGGAGACTTCTAAGATGGCGGGTACAGGCACCCTTTAATACAACGCCTCCGGCAGGCGAGCAAGTTAAAACGAGAGCGGAATGACGTCGAGTAGTTAGATTTTCCCCGTCGTTGGGTCTTCTCATTCGAGTCCTCATTGCGAGCGGCATGTCAATACTAGACGAGGGGCAAGAGGAGGCGCTGGGAATGGAAGGTCTTTGATGAGCCTTCGGTTGAATTTCTGGCGCATCAGGAGCAGTGCGAAGGGGTTGTCTCTTCGACCCCTTTGTCTTGTCAGTTACCTATTGCCTGGCGAACAGGTATCTCGGCTGCTTTGTTGCTAGCGGTCTTTGTGAACGTAGACGAAGGAGGTTGCTGCTGAATGGATGAGATATACTGTGTCTGCCCGTTAGCTAAAGACCACTCATTGACGTCACTAGAAGGTAAAATATCCTTCGAATTATAAATAAAGAAGATATAGAATGTATACACCAATATGCTGTATACTTCTTCATACATCACTGAGAGCTTAAAAGATATTAAATATTTGTCTGAATAGTGCTAAATAAATACGCTCTCGAGGTAACAAAATTTTTTTTGAAATTATATAACTTAACATGAATACTTTGTCTGGCCCAAAAATAAGTAGCTTTATTGACAAAGTTCTTACGCCAGACAATACCATAATTGGTGGAGCCAATCGTAATGTTTATGCATGCAGTTAGTAAACACACCGTAATTTTGGAATTTATGTGCTTATCAGTGTAATAACAAGGTTTTCAAATGTAATTAGAGGTGTCCTGTACCAGCACAAAGCATAACGATATAGGCGATTCGGGATAAAGTGAACACTAAAATTTTAACCTCAGAAAAATATCACTAGCCGTTACTGCATATAATTTAACATTAACTATAGCGCCATTACTGCTTGTATGGTTGGTAGCGAAACTACACAATAGAGTTCTGTGTGTTTTCATGTTTGAATACAACAATACTGAAACAAAACCAACCGAAATCAACAAACTTGCATTTTATATAATTAATAAACTTCTTTTTATTGAACTCCATCGATCAATACTGGCTGCACAATTTATCTTAAACGAGCAAACATTAATTGACGTGTCCACTGAGAAGGAATATTGAGGAAACATCCCAAAACTCGAAATAGAGTGATTTCGGAAAACTATGAAATTGAAATCAGAATAGCATTGCGAATAATCAAACTTGTATCATCCCAAATACGGATCGAGTGAGAAAGCATTGCACAATCCCGCTCCTTTAAAACTGTTGTACAGAACGTGTAGGTGTTGAACGGCGGGCACAAAAACTAAGAAATAGAAAGCATGGCCTATATACATGTACACACACACAAACAGTAATGTTCTACAACGATAAAAAATGAAATAATGTTTTACCAGTATAACTAAAAACTCAATTTCTCTTATATTTTTATATATATGAAATATAATATTACGTTTTATCTAACTTACTGTCTTTCGAAATTGTAGGTCTATTACAATAAAAACTACAAAAATCAAAGTTTGGATGGTATATGAGAAACACACACACACGCCAACACACACCTACACCCCCCCCCCTCACACACACAAACACACACACACACACACACACATATATATATATATATATAAGATATGAAGGGATACGATCGGTCAATTTATATCAGAAATGTGATTTATTTTTAAATGTTTATTGTGCTATCGTATAAATTGGTGCACGTACAGAAGAAAAGTAAATTAAAAAATAACTTGACAAGATAAAATGTTAATGCGTGCAATTTGGTGTCAATCGGTCTAGAGGATATCAAAATATGGCTGAAATCTTTTTAGTTTTACAACACATTATCTCTCGAAATAGCAACCCTACATGAGTTTGAAACCTACTTAATTCAAAGTATCGAAAATTAAAAGTTAAAATATGAAATTTGGTTACAATCGGTGCAGTAGTTCTAAGAATATGACAAAAATTTTACACAGTCATATATTGCTATCTTAGGTAAAGGCATAGCTAAAATATCAAATAGTATAAAATTTAATTTTGAATACTTAAGTGTTGAAATATAACGTTAGGTTGAAATCGGTCTTCGAATATAACCAAGAATATTTATTTACCCATGTTATATTGTGGCCATATGACAATAAACAGTAGTAATTAAAATGCACAACGTACTGTACTATCGTGGTCGTACGCCATTTAAATATTATGTCTTCCCAGAATTGCATTCAATGTTATGTAACACACGCACACTGCACGCTCCCATAGAGCAATTGTAAATGAAAAGTAGATTTGGCTTACTTCAACTGTACGCACGCCTGAAGGCGATGACGTTGGCAGAAGCAGTAGAAATTGTTTAAAAGCAACTAACAGGAAAAGAATCTCCTGAAGAGTTGTGTAAGGCAAATATGTTATTGTTTAGGTACGTGAAGTTGGTGGTACCTGCGATAATGCGTGGCCATGATGGTATTTGCGATAATACGCGGACACCTAATTTTACTGTCCAGTTTTTTCGACCTATCTCCCTAACCAATTACCTACGTGAAGTCCTACGAAGAATGTGGCTTGCAACTTTGAAGAGAGAGAAATGATGGCCCCTAATGTCTACTGGGAGTAAAAGAACAACCTGTCGGGGAATTATGCTACCAGCTGTAGCATGCCTGGACATCATTTAGCCAATATGGCCACATCGTTAGTAATAAAGAGTATGCTACACCACTTAACATACCCTTAACATGCTAACTAACTAAAAACATCACTCCTCGAAGTACAGCAAGTCTTTGACTTTAAAAATTAAACTAATTACATTACGTTTATTTTAAAAAAATTGAATTAGCTTGGTTTGGCGTTAACTTTGATTTACCATTGTAATTATTTCTTTTATTTCAAACCATGGCAGATAATCTAGACTTGTTAATTATTCCTGCATACTTACGTTACTGGAACTACAAGATTTTCAGCACTATATATTGTTTGCTTACACTCTCATATTTGGGACGGAGAAAGGTGTTAACATAGTGAACTATTAAATTATGTTGGATAATGTTTTATTAATTAATGTTACTGAAACAACTTACAAATCATGATGTTATTTCTGCCGTTATGTGATATGCTTATTTTTGCTAACCTATATAGATATGGTGTGCGATTTAACTGGATTTGCTGTATAGATTTGGTGGATAATATACCAAAATAGGTATTTTGTTAAATTAGAAGTTGCGATTTCAAATTTTATAACCTTAGATCAGAAAATATTGTGAAGAGAAAAACTGTGATATCTATTAATTGTAAATGTACATATATGTTTGAAGAAATACGAAATATTGCTGTATCAACAGAGGTTATGGCATTGAAGTGACATAATTTACAATTTTAGGAAAAAAATCTGATTAACTTATTAGTACACTACGAATATCATTGTCAAGTTTCAAGATCATTAATTTTATCCAGTGCAGAGAAAATTTAAAATTTTTGTACAAATGTACATTGTCATAGTTAAAATAAAAACTAATTTTTCGAAGTTCTGAGTTACAAAATTGCACACCTGCATATGAAATAATTTTACTACAGTGTGCGTATCGTCATTCGCGAGGTGATTGTGGGTAAGTAGAAAGGTGCTTAAAGTTTAATTTTTTCTATTCAATGGCAGCTGAAAAACTCATCAAAAATCCGCCGTAACAGCGAGCATAATTACTTTTAAGTGACAAAAACGGTGCAGGTTAGTTTTAGTTTACTTTATTTGTTAAGTTTGGTTAAGTAGTCATGTGGTAAGTGTAAAATAATTTGAACATAATTAATACAAATAATTAGTTCAGTTACGACCACTTCAATGTTTTATACTTTGTCACAGGAAACTTCAATATTGTGCTATATTACTACATTGATTCGTATTTCCTATAGATTGTTAGGCACCGGCATGTAATAAATAATATTCAAGAACGTTCATTTCGTGGATCTCACGTACTTACATTTTAATATTTTATGATCAAAATCAGGGACACGAAAATTTCCCGAATTCAATGACCTGCAAGTAAGACTCAACTACCGTATGCATACTCAAGCCCCGAGTATTTGTCCACTAGCTACTACTCAGAGGAACAACAAACAATGGACGAATAGACGGTGCTTGAGTATGCATAGAAAAGTGGATTCTAGCATGTAGTTAATTGAATTCGAGACATTTTCTATCATTAATAATCATTAAACCATGATTAGAGGTGATCGTTTATCGCGGAAAATTTGACTGTTTGCTGGCTTTCGCTTGTACATGGAACTGTTACCCTATTTGACTGAGCCAATAAGACTCCCGCTGTTGTAATATTTGATGCCTGTTATTGGTCTGCATACAGGTACGTTGTATCAAAAATACATCAGCGAATCATACATGTTGCGAGAAACTACAGCGTTGTCAAGGGTATGTTGGGACAAAACACTTCCGATCATCATCTCTAACCATGATAGATTATACTATATGTGTCAGATTGCAAGGAAAAAATTATGTGGCGTTGTAAAGACCTCGAGAAACAAAGTTAAAGTGCAGCACTGTACTCAAAATTGTGTAACCGCTAGAGACACAGTGAAATCGCGAAAATGTTCACCGTCAACATAGTCTACAATAAACTGTAGTATCGATAATGCTATTATTGGATGATGTAATTTGTAACACTTGGAAATAGTTTTGTGGCAAATCGTTCTGTGTTGAAGCTGTAAAACTCTAATTAGGGCTGTTGACGAGAGAAACAGTTGGTGAAAAGAACTATGCAACATTTTGTTTCAAAGCCTTATGTGCACATGTGTAGCTCTTCTTCACGGTCAGTGATTGGCTGATTTTAAGTCTCGACGTCTTGGCGATCTACTCGAAAATCACAGACTTGTGGGTGTCGCATTAATCTCATTTTAATTGGCACAGTCAAATGAGCCACGTCTATGCACGAATACTCTCTGCCAATAGCCTCGAAGCAGAGGTGCAGATGTGAACGTAATGCGTTGACATATTTTTTTGCACCAAAAATCACCGACTCTAATAATGGTGTATCGCGAAATTTTTTTTTTGCAAACTTACTACTGAAAAAGGTGCAGTTTCTTGCATCACATGTCTGGGTGATATGCATCTTGCACAGCGTAGCTGTCTACAGACGAACAAGACCGACAGCAGGTATCAAATATTACAACAGTGGGACTCTTATTTACTCAGTCAAATAGGATAGCCGCTTCACGTGCACGCTAAAGCCAGTACTCTTTTGGTAAGCTGAACATACGTTGAATTCCAGCAAACGGTCACATTTTCCCGCGATAAATCATCTCTAACGATGGCCAACATCTAGTGGTGGTTATCTTTGGTGAAAAGAGTTACGCAACGTTTTGTATCAATGCGTAATGCTCGCATCTATCGGCAGAGTGTATTTGTAGAGAGGCGTCACTTATTTGTAAGTGCCAATGAGAATAAGGTTACTGTGGCACGAAATTCCAGCATCTATTTAACTGAGGTTTAAAGTAGACAAAAATTATTTCGTAGTTGTATTGCATTTTAATCGATGAAAAGTTACAAAATCGTTAAGAAAAATCCGTATACTAGTCTGACACGTGTAAGAGCTTGAATAGGAAGGAATGCGCGGCCGCCACGTGCTCCATTCTGAAGTGCCTCTCCCGTGAGCACAACAGGTCCAGAGCATCCCGGGCCGACATTAGCATCCTCAGCGAGTCCCGAGAGAGACTCCAGATGTTGCCTGCTCCTCATGATGAGCTGCAGGTCTCCAGCGCCCTTCTTGCAGGGAAAAGCCCCCAGCGCCGGGGAAACCGAGAGAGAAAAGGCAATCACTTGGGAATCTCTAGCCGGCTCTGGAACGTTTCCCAAGACACCCGCTGCTCAAAAAATTCTTCCACGTAAAACAGCTACCCTTGCAAACACACTCTCCGAGTCCTAAGTCTTGTGGCAGAAAGCCAACGCTATTGTTCATTCAAAGTGAACAAAAACTAACTCCTTTAGAGGGCGTGGTCAGCACTAAAAAGCATTTTGAAATTTGCAGGAATACGTAAGACAATGCAGAAAGTCAATCTTTGCAAAAATTGTGAGCATATTAATGACTCTATATACATTTCAGCGCATAAGATTATACTACAGAAATACACCACCGTGGAGTAATATTTGCTTTAAAAATACAGTAGAAATTGTTTACGTAGGGCTGCTCTTTCTTTTCTTCCATGCACTAACAGTTTAATTTCTTCAAAATTCAACAAATGTTTTTAGCTTGAATTACGTGCTCGCAGCCACAAATGTTAATTGCGGAACAAATGCTTCACAAATTAACTATCAATCGGTTAGTCTTGCGGACAACTCTTTGTGAAAAATCTTGTCAAATTTATTTTCAGTGCTTACTGGAGAAAGATTTTTTTTTTTTTTTTTTTCGTAAAGTAATGATGAGAAACACATTTCTGTCGATAATTGCCATATGTGGCAGTATTCATTATGAGATCATACATAGAAATAATTTTGTTTTGAAATGTTATTTTTTTGCCAGCAGCCAAAAATATCGTGGCCTGCGTCGGAGAATGGATCTCTCCAATAATTAAATAAAAAGTTTCACTCTAGACTGACCAATCACATTAAATTAGGCCATAAACCTAACTGACAGCACATATATGCTCGTGACAAGTGGAATCTCATATTGTACTCAGGTTAATACACGGAAGAGTAAATTGTCATCAAATATTAACGCAAATTTAGCAGCTCTATGGTAATTTCTGTAACACTGAATCATCCCATTAACTAATTAACTTCCTGGCTGCAAGATTGGCAAGTAGTCTCTTTAATGCATACGGAAACTATTTGTTTCGAGGCCCGTGAAATATGCTACTGTCGGTTTCATTACTGCAAATATTCTTACAACTTTTAAACCAATGGACGATAAGAAGATATTCAACTGGTAAATGCAAAAATCAGTATTAAGTTATAAAACGACTGCGTGTCAACATGAGCCAATAGGTATTATCCTTGGATAGTCGAGTTTTGTATTGGTAGACCTACTAGATTTTTGGTTTAGAACACTACCGAAAATGGTATTCCCAATTTAGAAAAAGTCGTAAATGAACTAAATTACTAAGAACATTTTAAGTGATTAAAAATGTCATCAGAAAAACTGACGAGGTTCTCTAAGTGTTAAGCACACATATTTCCAATGTAAATGTTAGCATTGCCTCTGAACGTGCCTGCCTTGGCAATCCCGGATGTTCATTCTCGTTACTATTTACGGAAAACAGCTGAGTTAAGACTGAAGCTTCGATTTCCCTTGTTCATTGTTCACACCAGACCACAACATAATTAGAGTCTCCATTCACCTTGTGATGAAACCCATGTGAGCACAGCATAAAGTTTTTTTTCAGCCGTTTTGCAGCCATCTTTATTATAATTAGAGGTACGTCAATTTCGTGGATTCATCTGGCAGCAGCCTAGACTTGTCAGTCATATATACTCACTGGCCACAATAGATTATCTATTGGCATATAACCGTACAAGCAGGTAGCAAGTGATAGCACTTCTTATTTCCTTATTTACTACTGGCCTGCAGTAGTCAAACGCGTTTCGTAACAGCCGCCAGCAAGTCACAGACATGACAATGAAGTATACCTAATTGGCGTTCAACCTGACCTGGAATGTATCTGCGAAATTTACGTACCTCTAATTATAATGTACTTTAATATAAAAACTTCCATGTAACTAACAACCAGTGAAAACGTTTCAATACTCTCATAAGTTAACATCTGTTTGCCCAATAAAACATATTTTTAATAAATTACAAGTTCTGCTGGGTGCTAAGATTATAGTGAAAATACTATAACTGCCCAGTTAATGCGAAACGCCTATAGCTAGATATTAGGAAATATCGCAATTTCTTTAGAAAAGTTTGATTTCAAACTTTGGTACATGTCAGTTTCCTTTGCTGTTGGGTCATTGCTTATTAAACTCATCCTTTAAGGGCGTGGTCTACCGCAATTTTCATCACCTTTTTTTTTTATTTGTACCAGATATTTTTTTTCTTATTTTAGACACAAAATGTGACTAAATTTGACTCTTGTTTAATTTTGTTATCTCTCATAGTTTTCGCGTAATGGCTTGTTAAAATCATATTTTTGCATGTTTCCGTTTTAACGACTACACGAAAACCAACTGATATACCAAACTCAAAAAAAGCACAGTGCATAAAGATTTTGCAGGCTACAATGACATGCTCATAAAATTAAAAAATAAAAATTATTTTAATTAAAAAAAATATTGCTGAAACTGAAAATAAAAATTTAAAAAGTTCAATAAATTTTTTAAAAAAATACAAATAATGTTTATTCTTTAATTTTATGAGCATGTCATTGTAGCCTGCAATGTCTTTATCCACTGTGATTTTTTTGAGTTTGGTATGTCAGTTGGTTTAAGTGTAGTAGTTAAAACGAAAACATGCAAAATATGACTTTAACAAGCCATTACGCGAAAACTATGAGAGATAAAAATAATTCATAAGAGCCAAATTTAGTCACATTTTGTGTCTAAAACAAGAAATAAAATATCTGGTACAAATACAAAATAAAATAATGATGATGGAAATTGTGGTAGACCGCGCCCTTAAGGACTTGTAACCAATAGAAAACCTGCATGAAAGCAATCACAGGCTTCCTCATCAGAAGTACAACCAGCCACTCTCTGGAGCAGCAGCCAATGTACAAGTAGTTGATGAGAGAGTGTATACAAAATTGTGGAGTCCAGTCAGAAGGTCGTTGACCCACATTTCCGTGTCTCCTACCTATTGAGTACGCTTTTGACCTTGTGGTTAAATAACCATCCACCTGAAGAAAAAAATCATAAGGTGAAGGAGTTTCATCAAGCTACTCTGCACGTTATGTAAAATAAATTAAAATACCACACAGCACATATATGCGTCACCCTCAAGATTTGTTTGTCGTACGGAAAATCTCTATGCATAATACTTTAAGTGAGAATCAGTCACTCTGTTGGTTTGACTCACTGATGAGATTATTTTTATAGTAGCCTACAATTCCTATACTAAGTCTTCGTGACCGAGAGAACTTAGCAAGAAGACGCGGAGAGGATGATCGCAAATAATTTATTCGACAATACCATAATAATTTGTACTATTATCACTGACTTACAAACAAATACCACGCATATAAAAATATTATGGCGGCTACAAATCCTGAATTCTAACGTACCTTGAAAAATCGTAGTGAAGAGTCCACGAGTCGCTGTATTATAAATTTTGTTTCGTGGGGTAGGTTTGATAATCATGTTGCTATACGAATTGTTGTCAAAGATAGTAGAGTGTAAATTCTGCGTAATTTCGAAGTTACAATAATTATAACATACAAATAATTCTACCTGGACTTTTGATTCTGAAATATTGCTTGGTTCAACATAATTTAGTTCCTGAACTTAGACATAATTATAACGATTTTTCTTTGCCGTTTAAACTTTCATCCGTGTTCTTTTAGCTCCGCATCTTCTTTGTGTGCAACGCAGCATACGTAATATTTTTTCTGGAAGACAAAAAAAATTTTATCTTCTTGGAGTCGGAGGTTATTGCAGCTAAATTTAGCTTCATGAATTGTACCCAAAAAGTCTTTCTTAACGATACTCGATCATAAGACTTTGTTTGAATGCGCATAATTCGGCATTGGGAAAGTTGATAAACGGTTCTTTACTTCATTACGTTGCATAATACGGGATTTGGCGTAGATTTTATGAACGGATTTAAGGAACGTTATACGAACCACCGTAAATACATTTTACGTGCAGATATAATACAGTTTTGTAGAATCTTGCTTGAAAATGTTGTTGACTGTTATTTTCGGCATTCTATAAGGTAGTACTACATAGTTCACTTCTTAACTATTCTTGCCACAACTATATCAATAACCTTCAACTGTTGTTGACAAATAGAAGACTTGGCTGTTCCCTCTTTCCAAGTTCTATCAAAGGGTACACTAAGATAAATTCTACGTCCTAATGTCTAATGACATAGATATGTCTCGTATAGGCTGTTTTACCAGACCACGACTAACTTCGGATTTGAGAGAACTATTTAAACAGTTTAATAACTTTCCATGAAAAAAGGGGCCTATGTGCTTTTTTTAAACCAATTATTCCCCTGAAAATGAATCAATTTCTCTTTCAAACTGTGTTTTTACGTAACTAGTTCACTAACACAAAAATTAATTGCTAAACCGAACATGTACATCAAATTACATATTACCTTCATCAGTAGTTAGTAAAAATGAGGGCAAAGTAAATAATTATACACTTTATTAATTTTGCAAGAGGTAGTAATGAATTTGTGGCTAAAATCCATGGCGTAATTTATGCGATGAATCAGTCAACCTTAAAAAAAATTAACTGGTTATAACTGAACATCTGCTTTACAATATCAGCCAAAATATCATACTGAATTTTAGGAGTGACCTGAATGGAGAAATTTTAAAATCCATTACATTTTTGTAGTGACTGTACCAGCCTCAGCTGGGACCACTATTTTGGAGTTACAGGTCTAGATGAAAGATTTTCAAACATCTGATACGATACCTTCAAGCAACTACAACAACGTTGCGTTTTCCTTGATTATAACATGATACTATAAAAGTAACTGACTTGCGTTTTCTCGCAGATGAGAGCTCTATTAATACCTGCTTTCGGTAATTTATCATGACGAAATGTTTTATTTGACAAGGTAAAAAACACTGTATTCTGATAATACTTTCAGTGCGCTCCAATCGCGCGTACATCACGGTTCTTCTCTACTAACCACAATTCTCTAAATTACGTGTTACGAGACATTAATTAATACAGCTAAGTCAAATAACACTACAGAACCCACAAAAAGTCGTTTACTTCTATACATTTAATTAGAAATGCGTGGTTTTATAACCAGACAATAACTAGTCAAATTTAACATGGAATGGCGAAAATTCTGACTAAAATGTAATGAAAGCATACCTACTGATTATACGGAAAATAAACAAATGAAACAGAAGTTACCAACAAAGAGGTGAAGAATTTACTGCATAGTACACAGAAAATTATATATAAGTACTTGTTTTTAAGTTATCTAAAAAACATACTACAACAGCTGGAGTACGTTAGTCTGTAATTTTAAATTCGTTGAGATTTCACGAATAACACAAAACAAATGAAAAAACCTGTAGAACAATCCAAAAAACACGCTGAAAAAATTTGTAAATAGACACGAGTGGGAACCGTGACATGGTTTATTAATGAATCAGCGAGTGGTTTTCGGATGTAACTTTACGTACGTTATATATTACATGCAGACCTCCCTGTGCGCTGCTAACAGTTATCAATGAATGATTTGCGTTCGCTATATACAACCAGAGTTTTATTCAATACCCTCGACTATCACTTTTTTCTTACCACAACGCATTCATACGAAATAACGGCGCAAATTTTATAAGCGTAAGCAATAAAAGCGGTAACTGTATGAACAGACCAAGAGAAAAAATTTAAGTTAAAGTTTTCGTTCACAATACTTTATTATGATGTGCATATCCTTAAATTACAATTTATTGAGACGTCAACTAATAATTTGTTAAGCGTGTTTCAAAACATATATTTCAGAAGCACATTTTGGCGAATGTGAAATATTGTTAAAATATAAATACTTATATTCATGACTTTAAAATGCAGCAAAGTGAAATATGTGAAGTCAGGCTATCCAGAAACCATTCGAGTCCTGGGCTGAATTGGAGACGAAAACGTAAGTGACAAAATGTTGTACGTTGACAGTTCACGCGCACATTGTGGCGACATAGCACGGAGAACGTTCCTCAAGCGCTCCCCGTCCAGATATTATTTTACGCAAGTTAGGTCGAGTCAACGCTAAGTCATGTTTGGTCTGCTCGGGATACGAATCCGCTCCCATAACTATGGTAGTAAGATATGTGTGTAGCCCAAAAGGGGATTTACTGAGGCTTTGTGTGAAATTCTTCATGAAATGTAACGAAAAAACTGTCCTTAGGAAAGAAAGGAAATCCAACTAACCACGTTCGAGGACACGCAGTAAAAATACATCATCCGCAATGTGGTTTTTAAACGAGATTGGTTACGCGAGGCTGATAGCACTATTACCACAATATTTCAGATATTATCATTTAGCTTTACGAAATACCTAAATGCCAGCAGTTGCCTATCCTTTGGTTGTCACTTCTTAAGAGCGAGGCTAGGAAGAAAGTGTTTTCTGGCAGTTACAAAATATTTTGGGTATAAACCTTGCAAAATTTATTTTGTGGTTACCAAACAAATATTTTGTTCACACCACTAAAATATTGTTGGCAGCACAAAATCACTTTGTGGTTACTACAAAAATTTTCTTTCAGTCCGCTTACCTGGAAGCTCTGGCACGAAGAAGGATAGGGAATTGCATTTTTAATTTAATTCGAAGCCTGTCAAATTTACTTACATGCCACCAATGACTTTTTCGTTCATCCCGGTGCTGCCCACATTGATAAAGGAACTCTTAGGCTGTTATTAAAACACCCAGAGTACTGTAGCAAATAATTATTTTAATTCTCAAAAACACTCGAAAGCACCTACTTTTTTTCCTTCACATTTAAATTACTGTAGCAATATTTTCATCTTCTCATATGCAGTAAGCGGTTGACGTCCGAAAGCGATATCGTGTCTGAGCCACACATAATATAATTAAAAATGTCAATTCCTATCTTTGATATCACCAAGCCTCCGATGAAGGCAGCGCTCTTAAGGCTGTTCCCTACTTGAGCTTGAAATGCGTTCCAGCGTGTTGCGAGTATTACTTTTTCGTCGAAACTACTACTTAACGCGAATCAAAATTGTTCGTCTACGAAAAGAACACACACTCCAATGTATGACGCTGTAAGTTCAAAATTTCGGTACGCGTGTTTTAAATATTATTTTACTGCTTCCCAACAATGGCTGAATACAGCTTTTCCAGACATCTGTGTCTGGGAATATAGAGACCAGAATATAAACACGCACAAACCGAAGCACGCGTTGGACTTTAAACTATACGTCCCACAAATAAAACTATACGGTCGCCGCTTAAGGTTGTTCAAGTGGGGAAAAAACATAATTTTATATTTGTATGAAATAGTGTTAGTTTTGTACACATTACTTGAGAGTACATATACCTCTAACGGAAAAAAATTAGCTCATCTAGTTTTCCCGTAATGGCACTTCAAAGTCAAAATTTGCGTATTTTTACTTCATACAAAACTTGGAAACCAGTTAACATAAA
>PNEQ01042527.1:0-37491 GCA_003012365.1 Medauroidea extradentata | reverse complement strand
CATACATTTTTGGTTCGTTGATTAGAATTATAGGATCTTTTACACGCACGCGAACCTGGTAAAGCACGCACAGCTTCACTGATGCGAGCCTATTCAGGGTCATTCCGCACAAAATGTGACATTACAGTGATTTTAAAAATATGTTTATAGCTATATGTGTACAGAAATTTCGAAATATTTAATGTTTGAATTTTGTAACGTAATAAAAAATTATTGTTTAGAAACGTCTGAAAGTATAGATTTTTTTAACTCAAAGTTTGCGTTTGTGGCTGCTTGTTCAGTTCACAAAGTCTTAAGTTAATAATTGTATTATTTTAATTTGATGTTACCTTATGCATATTTTTAAAGTATGTTTCAATCAAGGTACCTTTAAGAAAACGAAACACCATACGCTTACAGTTTTGGTAGAATAATTATTATCTATTCTGCGGTTTCAAGCTAAGAGTGTTCTACGTCACTCTCGTGAAGGAAAACAGACAAAAGTTCCCATAGAAAAGAAACGAATTTTGTTAAACCAGATATATTATGACATAACAACATCAAGTGTGTATATCATCGAATAAAAATATTTAAAATGTGAAATAATTAGTTTAAAACCATAATAAAGGTGTCACGTTGTGACATGTTTTCTGTCACGGGTGTGTCTGAATTTTTCAGAAGTAAAGTAAGAAGTATAAGTTTGATTATAGAGCTAAGAATAATTAGTTATTTCAGTCTTGCTTTTATTTGGAGTTTCTGAGGATATTGTAATTATAATTATTGTAGATAATTTTTAGTAATTTGTAAACAGTTGTATGATTGAGAACCGTAGGGCTTGATAAAGTACTTTAAGGATTAGTTAAGCTCCAGGATTTAGTTGTATTTGATCTAAATCTGTCTGCTGTGTTATAATACAAACAGTTATCCTTAAAATTATATCCAAGAACGTAACTTGTTAGGCCTATGCTTTTTACATTGCCGTGAAAATAGCCGAAGCTTGTGAGATATTCACAAATACCAGTGCTCTTCACAATACTATTGTCACTAGGAAGTCAGATTAGAATGAACTGCAACCAGATTTTGTTGTTCCAGTATCTCACAAAACCTGCAAGTACTATTCTAATATTTAAAAAAAATCTAATTACATCGACGATTGAACCCATAGATTCAAGTATTCTGAGGTGTATTCAGACTCTTAGTGAAGTTTCTGAAGATATAGCCACAGTAATGTACAGAGATGAAGGATAAATCAGGCGACAACCAAAAAAACTGGAAGACACTTATTCCTTGATAAACCTGGAAAGGTAAAATTAAAAAAAATAATTGGAGTAATCTGCTAAAGATGGGAATTGAAATAGGTTTGCTATTCGTACTTTGTGATACCAATGGTAAATTCTTCAAGGCAAACAATGGTGACATTCGTTTCATGAATAAAGTAAGTCTTATCAGTGTATTAAAATGTCCAAATTTAAGGGCGTACTAATAAAGCATAATTTATAACTGAAAAACACCCTAATGCTCTTACAGATAATCTTTTGAATTGCATTTTCCTTTTGTTTCAGTTCTAAGTATAACTTTTTGTCTGTGAACTTGAGCTAGTTCGTGTGTGTTAACATCTTAATAAATGAAACATGCTGGACATAATAGGACGACAGTAAAAAACTTTTCCCTGAAACACACCATTTTGTCGCACCCGTGATGGGACCACACTGCCAGTATAATGCCAAATTAATTTAGAATTTTATTTAGCTGTTATGTTTAGATATTTAAAAACTACAGGTTTGTATAAATGTATTCCTGAACGAATTGAAATTGTATTGGTATTACATTCACAGAATAATTAGTTCAACTAGAAAACTGTTACAAGTAGTCGAAAATGTGTAATACACTTGAGGCAAGGATTTATAATGATGACTTGGCCTGATTAAAATATATTTTATTATTTGTGTATTAATTAAATAGGGCAACTGAGTAGTTTATTAATGAACTGCACAAGAACACATTTTACTTTCAGATAGTTAGTTTTTCTGTGTTTGAAACTGTCTGTAAGTCACACTGGTGACAATGGAATGACCCAGCAGTGTGGTGAGGAAATTTTCGGTTCTAGGCTATGTATATTCTCATCCCGAGACCAGACGACTGGGGTAGCTTCTGCATTGTAGCTTTATTGCCGTTTATTGCCCTCTGCCAGGCGACCTTGAGTCTCAACCCTCTACTATACCACTCCCTTCCCCCTAACCCTCCTTGCAAGTCCCTTCGACAAAAGCCGACATCCGGCATATCACTCAGCTAGCTACCTGCCTTCTGTCTGAAGAGTTTAGTTCTGATGTCTCCTACATGGCAGCGCTACCCTCCACACCTACAAAACCCCGAGCTTCGGTCCCTCACCACCAGGGCGACACGAAATTTTGTGTAACACGAAAAGCCTAGGCGTTGACAGTCTGTATATCTTAGTCGTCTGTGACCGCGGCCCAAAAAATGTATAGGAACGCAACTTTAATACATGGAAACAACTGAATCATACTTACATTCTTAACTCACCAACACTTCTCTGTGTTAGAATTACAAATAAATATTGACAGTGCAGCACACCTCTACAAAACGCCCAGCGGTAACCCTATCATTTTATGAAGTAATAATAACGCTAAAAGTGTTGTATGGACATACTTTTTTATATTTTGCAGTAAGATGTTCGTACCTAAAAGGGTACCAGAATCCACCGATTTTCGCTATCTCAGTCACGAGGGAATAGACTTTAAATGAAAGATGATGCTAGGACATTGAACGAGTATACAGACGTGCAGCATTATAGCAGTCCCCTTAGCGCCAGTTATTGATTCTACACGCTTCAAGCGAGCACACAGAAAATAAACATTTGGAAACAAGTAAAAACATCTCTTCCCGTTTCAACATTTTTGTTGAACACACATATTGGCTTCAGTGCTCACAGCTATGCAGGCAGAAATATAGGCAAAGTAACTCACTGTTTTAAATTCACTATTACCGTGTTTTTATAAGTTCTGTTTTTTAACTCGTTCCAGTAAGAATTGGTGAATCGCGGATGTATTTAACCAATAGTTTCACAGTCGCTCAACAGAAACATAATTTCCAATAAAAGCTACAATGGCTATGTCAATAATTGCATAAGTTGGAATATTGCATGGAATAGGTTTTTTTAGACGTTCTGTTCCTATACTTTTTTGTCATTATTTTTGCAAAACTTCCTCCGGAAACAATTAGGTGTATGTGTTACGTTCTACAAACTGGTGAACTTACTTTTAACAAATGACTGGTCCTCCATGACAGAGGCAATGCTCGAACATGAATTCTTGTGGTTACCATATTCGACACTGTGTTTTATTGCAGTGTGAAATAACTGTAAAATCTTCTTATTTGTCGTTACACGTTTTAGTATAAAATACTATTTACATCAGCAGACCTTTTATGTCACTTAAATATGCTAACACACAACAGTAAATGTCATTACTATCGGGGATCATTCCAGTAATTTGATTATATAGCACATGGGGTCCTGGTTGTCCTAGATGTGTGTATAGAGTGAAACACATAAAGTGTTACAGAGCAATAGCACTCAAACTAGTGATCATATCCACAAGCACAAATGTTTCAGGAAATCTTTCAGTGTTCGAAAAGGTCGTCATACTGGGCCACCCTATTTTTTTTTATCGGCGGAGACGCCGAAGCTACGTCAAGGTCAACTCCACTTAGTTAAATGGAACCATGTATGTTATATACGATGACATTAGTACCGATCTGACGACGAATTCAGCGACCTACAACACAAGGTCATTAAGTCACGCACACAAAGGATCCACTAACCTTGGTATGGGTCTACCTACAGAAGATGCTCGAAGTGATTATCCCCAACTTGTAACCACTTGTTAATTCGCTGATGAAAAGACCGTCGAACGTCAGCCAATATTTGTGGTGTAATTCCGGTACGTGACCAGCGTATTCTTTATTTCATGTCGTTAGGCGTGGTAGGTGCTACCGTCATTGCGCATTCTGTGACAAAACCCCATAAAAAGTAATATAATGGTGTTAGGTCTGGCGAACGAGGTGGCCAAGCTACAAGGCTGCCTCGTCCTATCCCCTTGTCGCCAAAAACATCATTCACATCTTGTCTCGAACACAGAGCATAATGGAGTGGCGCACCGTCGTGTTGCATCCACATGTTCATGCGAACATTCAAAGACATGTCTTCCAGTAATTGAGGCAGTACGTTGTGCAGACAGTTTGTGTAAACTTGCCCAGTCAAGCGAAAATATGAACCAATGACGACATCACCGATAACGCAGCACCAACAATTAACAGACCACGGATGTTGAAATGGTACATTTCTCGTCCTCCGAGGATTCTCATTTTCCCAATAATGCATGTTATGTCTATTCACATTTCTCGTGTTTGTGAAGTTGGATTCGTCGGAAAATAGCACATGACCCAAAAAGAAGACATCTGTGCGTATTTGCCTACGAATCCAAGTAATCATTGCCGTACAAATCCTGACGTAATGACATACGATACAGATTGAACTTGTGTTGATGTAGTATTACTTAATACAGATCGCTGACTAATTCCACACACACACACTCTCTCTCTCTCTCTTTCCATTTGCCTGCTGATCACGTGTGGATTTAGTGCAGCAAAAGCTACGATTGCAGCCACATTGTTTTCACTCACAATCGGTCGATGTCTGACTCGTGTTTGTTTCACTGTACTGAAGCGACAGAAACGGTCAGCTAATCGCTTAGAAACCATGTGCGAATGTTATTGCCTATCCGGTTAACGAGCCGCATTCAAACCCTGGGCGTTTCTATCATTTTTACGACTTTCCTCCTACACCATCAACATTTCAAATGATTCTTGAAAATCGTTCATTTTCGCGATCCGATGTACTCACAGTAGAAGATAATGCGTGACTGATACCTTTGCGTGCGAGACTAAATTACATTCTGTAGTAGGTTGCTGAATTCTTCGTCAAATCAGTACTAACGTCATCTAAAAAAGATACACGGTTCAATTCAACAAAGTGGAGTTGACCTTGATGTATCTTCAGCGCCTCCAGCGATAAAAAAAATGGGGTGGCCCAGTATGACGGCCTTCTCGAACACTGAAACTTTTATCTGAAACATTTGTGGATATGTTTACTAGTTTCAGTACTATTTCTCTGTAACGATTTATGTGCCTCATCCTGTATATCCTTTGATGCGTGCGTAATTTATATATTACATATACACAGTATTAGTCTTGTAAGTTTCTGTTGCATTGGGACCATGGAACTATTAACTTACGTCTATCTCTCTGACATAAATTTGCTCTATTTCTTATTAACGTTCCCAAATTGTGTTGTAACATATATTTCTGATATTAAAACCATTTTTCTGTAACATTTTACGACCTAAAAATTTGGGTGTTTAGGGTTGAAATAAACTGGGTTAGAGTAGCACACTACATCCTCAAATAGAAATGTAAAGTCGTCTGCTGTTGTTTACTTAAGTATTATATAATACCGTATTTCAACTAAACGTAATAATAACTATCTACGAAACGCAATATAAAACTAAATAACAAAACATTGCCTTTATTATATTGTGAGTAAACAGTTATAATACTTGTTTAAAATGAAAATAATTGTCGTATTTTGTAATAAAATATATTGTTTGTATAATTTTTTAGTTACACTTTTGTTGAAAGGAGACAATAACTAAACAGTTATTGCGGTAAAGAACTAATAGGCATTATTTCTTTTCAAAGGATGTTTACAAAAACTAACCAGCAAGAATTAGCGAGACTATCTCTGTCACCCAGATTTGCTACATCACTGCAAATTTCTTAAGTGGCAAATAAATGTAAGCAAATTGCTAGGGTCACTTTTTGAACCAAACATTCGTCCCTTGGATCAGTTCGTAAACGTAACGAGTTAAACTGTTATTCTACCCGGGGTAAAAAATTACTTGTTGTAAACTTGGATACGAGGTAAGTAACAAAACAACATCGAAATTCCATTAAACCCCTAGTTTCCGACTTTAATACATGCAGCGCTGATATCGGACGTTCGAAAACATTCACCATGAATTCATAAACCCAAAATCCCCAAATTGGCCGTTTCGAACACGCCTTATGAGTTCCCATGATCAGCGACCCGAAATTTGTGACTTAACTTTAAGGGGAATTAGTCCATCTCAGATGAGACTTACTTATTGCCTGTCTTAAGAATCAGAGAAGAGAGATATTGTTTAACGTTTTTTAAGTTGACAGGGCATAGTATATCATTTTATTTACTTTTTGGAATCCATATAATAAGGTCTTTGTTAGTTTTGTAAGCATAGTAATTACTCATGTAGTAAATTATTTTTCCTTGTTTGCTCTTTTCCTGTTACTAAATAATGAAGATACTGTTGTCGAAAAAAATATCAGAAAACCTATTAATAATACGTTTATTTTTTCTATGCTCTACCGTGCCAAAAATATTAATACATCCATTTGAAACGAAATTGACGAACAAATTGTATAAACTCAAGGTGATAACAACCAATTTCACTTAAAGAGTGGAAATGGTCCTTCTCAGCATGAATTTATGGCTTTTCTTATAAATCAGGAAGTAGGTGGATTGCTTTACGTCATTCACATTAGTGTGACCGACAGTTTTTTTTTTTTTTTTTACAGTTAGTAGCCGATTTATATGATATGGTAAATAATGTTAAGCACCGCCAAAGTCACTTCAGTGTTTTCAATTTCCAAGTGTGTTTGGTCACACGGCTTTTATCTCCTTACTCGCGTGTTACGTCATGAACAGCTGGTGTTTTCTCACACTCGGTTTACCAACCCTATTACATGAATGCGCATTTCTGTAATCGCGCCGTCTAGTTAGATGATCAAAGTCTGAAAACACTCGGCGGCAAGGTTGATTCACGCATGGAAATATGATGTATTATGACCTCTAGGCGCAAAACACTGAAATAATGTAGTTACTACAATACGGGACAAACAGCTGTGACCACGACATTAACGACGCAGTAATGAAGACAGAGAAGCGTACCACGTGCCTGTGGTATTTTACATATCCTTAAGCAGAATTGGTTCACTTGAAAATAATTGGTCGTTTTCGGTATTTTATTTATTTACTTTTACATTTAAATAATTGGAAACTAGATACACAGGTATGCAATTTAAAGTGCGTCTCGGACATGAAAATGTCGTTAAGTGCCCTCCGAAAACTGGCAGTGTTCATGCGGTTGTTAAAAGACAACTAAATGACTACAACTCAGAATAAAGATTTGCTTGCGGGCTTGCCAGATGTAATTCTAATGATAAACATCACTTATTTTTTAAACTTGAAGAACGGTCATTCAATTTCATCTTCAAACAATGTATCAATAAATTTCGTTAGAGATGACTTTGATAATAGTTTAGATTACCCTGCAGGCTACAGGGATAACAGGTATATAGAAAGTGGGCTCACTTGTTAGAGTGTTTCACAACAAGAGTCCTGCCAGTGTAAGTTCAAGGTTTCGTAGCAGCTCACGACTGTGTTTCGAGTCTTTTCAGATAAATACACAGTCCATGCGGAGATTAAAGGCCGTTTGTTAATTCCTGTCAGTTAGTTTCTCTCAGCCGTCTAGCAGCTCCTCTGTTACGTCATGATTCGCCACATACTTACACTGTAAAGATATGTTTTATGATGTTATTTTTTACATATTTGTTAGCAAACACGTACGGCCAGTTCTTATATCATAGATAAATAATTATTATAATTGTGAAACGTTTAAATATGTAGGCGAGTGGCCTGCTAGGAGTGAGTGAATATATTTTCGCCAGCGCTTAATATCTGGTAGTTTGGCATTGATATAGAAAATATTTTTAAAGCAACATAATTTTAATATTGAAGAATCCCTACATGGGTTTGTCACAAATGTACTGTTATATGTGTCTAATTGAGTTTTTGAGAGTTTTTTACCCAAAATATCATTCAATTTTTAATGAAAGTAAGAACACTAACGTTGCATTATTTTGCAAAATACCTACACAGAATTGTTCATCGTATGACTACTTTCGGCCGTAAATACTTTCAAATCAGCCTATTTAATAACTTTTGAATTTATTGCACCAGTGTGCAAAACCTACCGGACACGGGAGATCCCCGATAAAACCTGCCGATCAGCGACATAATTGGCACGATTCTCAAGTGAAAATTCGTGGACCGACCCCGCCGGGAATCGAACCCAGGTCGTCTTTGTGAGAGGCGAGTGATCTGACCACTCGGCCACCGTGGACCTGGCCTGGTAGGTAATCAGCTACACGCGGAACAGCACACGTAGGGTAAATTAATACGAAATATTTTGGAGACGCTTCCTTTCCATAATAACTACTGTTGGGGAATGTGGTACTGAAGGGGGCGATAAAGGATGTCATTTCCAGCTGTTCTAGTGGGCAATGCGAAACCAAATAGAGGTCAGACTGAAAAGTGTTTGCATGAAAATAAGATTTCGGTATTCCATTAAAGAAAGAAACAGTTAGGAATTCCAGTTTTCCAAATGTCATTAACATTGTTGTAAATATGCAACCTTAAAATATAAAAACTGCTATTTTTGAGCCAATTTTATCACTCTACGAATATAAAGTAATACTGTAGATGTATCAAAAAATTGAAACTAGCAAAGTTGTTTATTACCTTCGTTCATACGGTCGATTGTTTATAGAATGAAAATTTCTTCCTGTATGATTTAATCACGTTTACTTGATGGGCTGTAACGACGTATTTTAGCCGAAAGAATTTCGACTCTCTCTCCGGTTTTTTTTTATCTTGCAACTTGCTGTTGACGAGACGTAGAGTCCATATGCAATACCTTACCTTCAGTCCCTCAACCACAATAACAACTAAACTGTTCCTACCTGAACTGCATACCTGTCATACAATACAAGGGCTCCAGATTGCTGTTGGTTGCGCGCAATATCGGTCTAACGTACAATGCGAGGCTACCAGTATTTCTAAGCTCCTGCAGCAGTTTAACACCTTCTTAATTTGTGTATATTTTAGTATTGGATACCTCAACGACATTAACAAGTCGAATTCGCAATTATACTGGAGACAGGCAGATATAAGCCACCAGTATTAATTACAAAAAATACTACGGGTAATTTGGCCAGCGCAATATTGTTTATTTGAGATATTTCGAGTATTGCAGACACTCGAATAACCGAGAACCCTTACAATCAAGAATCATATATATATATATATATATATATATATATATATATATATATATATATATATATATGATAAGAATTCTACATGCATATACAACTGCGTAATAAGACGGCTTGTCAGCAAAATAAACATCCTGACTATGTTTTATTGTATGGTGTAAAAATAATTTCAATACTCTCACAGATTTTTCTGATGATAATTTCGTAATTTATTTATTTATTTTTCTTTTCGATTTATAACGTAATAGTGGAAGTAAATTTTATAATCGTTAAGTCACCCAAACCAGCAACATTTATATTGCGATGTATGATTAATGAACTAGATAATATCGCATTCTAAATAATATTTTACGGTAAGTGCAATCGGACGTGATGCATTGTATTCGGTATTAAGGGTGCCTTTTGCCAAGCGCTTCAAATATATTTAGTGTGCGGGAAAATCCTTTGTTTTGTTTGGCTCATTGTGCCAATATACGAAAAGAAAACACACTTCTGTCAAGGTCGGCATGTCATTTTTAATAAGCCATTCTCATTAAGAACATTTCTTCGAAGTCCTCCAACATAGCTAAAATAGGCATTTTCAGACAACCGTACTTACAAATGTACAGACCGAGTGTATATGAAACTCAGATAGAATAGTGAACTGAACTTTGATGCAGGTCGCCGCTTGAAGTCCCATAAAAACTGGTTGACGGGAACCTTTCACGCTAGTTCAGAGATTGGCTGTTTTTAACATTGCGACATTTAATACGTTCTTCATGGTCGCCCTTGTAACTCCGTCACTTCTGAGCCTCAGCTGGACAAAACTGATCAAGATATGCGGTGCCCTTAAGACTATATTGTCTACTGCATTTGTTACGAGTACATTTTTAGCCTACTTGTCTGTGTGTATGTATGACTAGGTGTGTGTGTGTGTGTGTGTGTTCCCTAAAAACTTTTAATCCAGACGTTGTACACTTACAGCAATAAGTAACCTGACTCAATTTTTATATATTTCGTTTGCGCCCTTTTTATATTTTCAAAATGGCGGTCATTTAAATAAATTTAGATCAAGCTAGGTCTATGAGGAACCATACTTTAGAAGTTCATCTAACTTGGTACACAGATACAACACACAAAGCTGAGTTCATTTTTGTGTATTTCGTTGATCCTGTATGCATATTTTTACTGTGGCGTTCATTTTTATTTCTTATTATAGTATCACATACCTTAAGAGCGCGGCCTACCGCAATTTTCATCACCATTTTTTAATTTTTTATTTGTACCAGATATTTTTTCTTTTTTTAGACACACAATTTGACTAAATTTGGCTCTTACGAAATTTTATTATCTCTCATAGTTTTCGCGTAATGGCTTGTTAAAGTCATATTTTGCGTGTTTCCGTGTAAACGACTTCTTTCAAACAAACTGATATACCAAACTAAAAAAAAAAATCACAGTGGATAAAGACATTGCAGGCTACAAAGTCATGCTCATAAAAATAAAGAATAAAAATTATTTGTATTTAAAAAAAATTGTTGAATATTTAAAATTTTTATTTTCAGATTCAGCATTTTTAAATTCAAATAATTTTTATTATTTATTTTTATGAGCATGACATTGTAGCCTGCAATGTCTTTATCCACTATGATTTTTTTTAGTTCGGTATATCAGTTGGTTTTAGTGTAGTCGTTAAAACGGAAACATACATAATATGACTTTAACAAGCCATTACGCGAACAATATGAGAGATAAAAAAATTTCATAAGAGCCAAATTTAGTCACATTTTTTGTCTAAAATAAGAAAAAATGGTACAAATAAAAAATATATAAATTGTGATAAAAATTGTGGTAGACTGCGCCCTTAAGAAATATGTATCAGAAATCACCAAACTTGGCACATATATACTACATAAAAAGCTGACTTGAATATTGTGTAGGTTCGTTC
This sequence comes from Medauroidea extradentata, assembly GCA_003012365.1. NCBI lineage: Eukaryota > Metazoa > Arthropoda > Insecta > Phasmatodea > Phasmatidae > Medauroidea > Medauroidea extradentata. The sequence goes on along the minus strand of PNEQ01042527.1, from coordinate 26,357 downwards.
ATCCTGTCTGCACATAGAAAGACCCTCAGAAAAAATTTTCCCAATTTATTAAACTAGTTACTTGCAAATTAGCACGCTAAGTTATCTTTACTACATGTCGTGTAACATGCGTCTAAATGAATTTTATAATTTAATACTCCTATATGACGAAATCGATTGTAACTTTCAGGGTTAATTTTAATCCAATATAAGGAACGTATGCTTATCAGTTATGCTAGTAACTTTTTGTTAAAGTATTCAATAAGAAAAATTATCGACAAGCGACCCCCCCCCCCACACCCCACACAGTGTCATTGAAAATAATGTTTACTGTCTCGACTAGCTTTTAAGACAAATAACGATATGATTTCAGGTTATACCTACTGCATTAATTTGTATTCGTAACTAATTAGCGAGCAACAAATATTTTGTCGATAATTAATTATACTTCACAATAAAGCCTATTTTTAATAAATTCCGAGGATTGTTTTACTATACAAGATGTCCAGAAACACCCGCATAACAAAACACACCACGTGAATCATGGGCTAAATCAGAGGTGAAAATGTTATAGCAACAAAATATTGTACGATAACATTTTACATGCACAGTATGGCAACAAAGCACTGTAGTTAGTCCTTTTCTGCACTCCACGGATATCTCACTTATCTTACTACTAATGTTCTCACATGCATATTTTGGATACAGGTTAAAATACCGAGCAGTTGAAACATGATATTCGTTTATTTGAAGTTAGGTTAATTCAACGCCAGGCTAGAAATAGCTATGTTAAAAGTTTATCACAGGGAAATTTTTTGCCGCTTGAGCGCTGGTATCAGTAATATGTGCAAACTGACCAATCACAGAGCTTCCCTGAATTTTAAGTTTCATATAAGTTACCTTGACCAAATAAGGACATGCTAACGTTTGACTGTTTGCCAATGCCTTAAATTTGCTGGTGAACATGTGAAAAAAATCAGAAGTATATTATGTTGTCTTGTAAACATTAATACAAACTATAAGATATAGATTTCTAAATTAAAGTGTACTAAAAAATTGTTAGTAGAAAAGATAACATATTGGCATTATTAGGAACATATGTTCGAAATAAGGCCAGCCACTACAAATGTGTGTAGATTACAATAAGTTTATGTGTTAACACTAGCACAAAAAGTACATAAACTTGTTCCGTTGCAAACATTTCGAATCGGACATAAACAGCATTGCAGTTGTTAGTCGGCCTTGATCACAAAAAACAAATCCTAAAAGAGAGTCATTGGTCCTTCGATAAATATCTGGCTGAGAAGTAAAGTCTTTCATACTGCACTAAAAATGCATGCACGTTAATAAATGTTCAGCAGCATATGTGAAGCATTGTAAAAAGTAACACGTTAAGGCCTCGCTCTTTAGTTTTGCTGTAGTTTCGAAAATATTTTTTTAACGCAAATTAAAATATATATCAAAAATTCATTCTGTCAGTTTAACACTTATACATCATCGTTTGTATCTGAGTTTTTATGTTGCAATACACCTAACAGATTTTTAGATTTTTGCCTCTGAAGAAGCACATATTTTGTTGTCAAAATAAGCCAAAATGAAGCAAAATATTTTTTTGCCAGCAAACGGTGAGTTATTTAAATAAACGCTCTGGCAAAATTGTATAACGTATGACTGTACACAGTCTCAAATTTTTTCTAAGCATTTGGTTAAAAAATATTCAAGTTATTTGCAATTGTTTGAAATAAATGAATGATCATGGCCTTAATCATAAGTCAGCACACTTAGTCAGATTCCAAGCACCCAGAGCATACCCAATTACCTATCTTGCCTCGCTTTGAAATGCCAACACATTTCTCATGAAAATACACAACGCATGTGTTACACAAGATCATGTCGGCTACTTCATCAATTTCACGGATGGGACAGTACAAACTGCCCTTTCTTGTGCATGACACTTGTGCTAGGAGTAACACAATCGTCCTGCATAACTCGTTTCTTGGGAACCTAGTGGTGTGATGTCTGTTTTGCCAAATTGCGTGTCCTTGGTGGCATATCATTGTGATCTCTTATGCCCTTGACATTGGTTGTTTCTTTCTCCTTGTTGGGTATGTTTTCCAGTGTTTCATTGTCTTTGAATAATGAAAGACTTACTCTCTGACCCCTGTAGTTTAAGGATTTTTTTTGTCCGTGGATGCCTTCTTCAGTTGCGGTGTTGACAAAAGTTCAGTAAATGACACGTTGTCCTGTCCACTGGAAGAGTAATCTGTATCACTTTCGGTTGTGTCACTTACTTGTGTTGGTCGATTAATAAGACGACGTTTCCTGTCCCCGTTGGTTCTTTAGAATGATTGGAGTCATTTACATTTTCTGCATGTGTAATATCTTCCTGTGGCAGTTAAGTGACTGAAGAAGGAGCAAATATCTCGTCCGGGATTTGGCGGGGATCGAAGGGATAGATTCCTGTCGCCCTGAATCCGCTGACGATGTTTGGTGCTGTTACCAACCTGGCCCATACCTTGCTGAGAATAGGGCCTAATGTGGTCCTAGTGAGTCTAAAGTCTTTTTTCCTGTCATACGACAACAACAGCTTATAAATACTACATAAATGGGGAAATTTTGGGGCGATGAGTTTATTTATGATGCTGCTAAGAACATTACAAAATAGAAAATAAAACATAAACTATAATAAAATGTTTATTTTTGTACTGTCATTTTCGTTACATGTTTGGAAAATATCAGTAATATGTACGTAAAATTCGTAACAAATATGGGACTTTTACGTTACATGTAATAGAAAATATGTTTCCGTTGCAATGTTCGGTAACATTACATTACACTTGTCAAGTAAATTAACCAACTTTTTGTTACCGTGCATTTGTAATGTATAAAGCAATATTTCTGTACATGCTCCACCATAATTACTGTTTATAAAGAGGGTATGCCAATAAGGCCAAGTGGCCTTGTTGGTCCACACCCTTCCATTTTCACTTTGGCCTTGATGGGAACACTTGCAATGTGGTGACTTTTCGCTTCTATATCCAAATGACTTCAAAAATCGTTCACTATTAATATTGCATACGAAAGTAGACAGTCAGAGCTGTAATAATATATATACAATTTGTTAGTTTTCTTTACTATTTACATATATTCAAGCGATATTCACTCACCAAAATATTACATCAGCCACTTTGCGTCGTACTATGAACTAAACTAGCGCGCACCTCGGGGCTACTAAACGAAGTGGTGGCCTCTGTTTTTGTTTTCCCACTAGATGGCCGCTGCGTACAAGGACACGCCACTACTTTCCACTCAGCGCTGTTAGTTTTTTATAATAATCGCATGTCCTTATTGGCGTACACTGCCTTATTTGGTCAAGGTACCTTAGTTGATAATTTAAAACGCGAAATTTGTATACTTTCACCTTATAATTGTCTTAAATGACTTCTGCTATTTACAAGACTTCTTAGATTTAATTTTACTACAATTTCGTATTTTTCTGGTCCCTTAGTGATAGCAGTGAAACTAGCGGCAGACATTTTCCCTGTGCCAAGCTCTCTCATAAGAAAACACATTTTCTTTCTAACCTGTAGTAGAGTAAAGTTTACTGGAAGTAACGTGCGTGGAGCGCAAGTGGGGACTTTCTCTTTCTCCATACAGGGTTGCCATGTATTGCGCGTAGAATGTCGTAGTAGATTTTGCCAATTTCATTTTCGCCTCAAATTCAGTCTAGGATCCGCGCGATGTGCTTTAATATGTGCTAAATAAATGTATCATTATATATATATATATATGTACATGTAGGCCTATGTGTGTTTGTGTGTGTACATATATTGGGATTGTAGGCGCATTACAAAATGTAATTGATTGTTAACTGTGAAGCAGTTTTAAAGCATTTTCGAATTGTTTGTTGTAGGATAAAATAATGATACATGTAGTAATTTTTATTATCATCGTCACCACGGCCACCGTCATTATAGTTCTCTGTAATGAAGAATCCATCAATTCTCGAGTGATGGCTGTCGCGTCCTTGCAAAGAAAATTAAAGGTCGTAAAACTACAAAGTGGTAGGCGGGAGGGAGGGTAGTAAATGATGGATGGTTCATGGGATGTCAAACGCACATCCTTTTTTCTCAGGCGAGTGTGCAGTCTTTGGTTCGATACGGAACTGACACGCGTAGAAACCCCGTCTCTGTCGGCTTCAGAATTTTTTTTGTACAACCGTTCATTCAAAGGTACTAAAAAAATCACACCGCGGTCCCATTATACAGGATGAGTCGGGAGGAAAGGTACATGCTTTGAGGAGTGATAGTACTGGTGATTCTGAACAAAATGTTTCTAATAAACATATGCCCTTTTCTTAACCGTTTCAGAGAACCCGAATGAATACAACAAGGAACGGGAAATGTGCAGGTGACGGTAAATCACGATACTGTTATCGTATGTTTTGTTTAATTGTGTACATTTCCTCACAAAACACGTTCAAACACTCCACCACCAACTTCAATGCATTTTGCTGCTCTGATAGACAGCAGCTGTTTTGCTGATCTGAGCTGAAATTGAGCAGCAATTCGTCTCGAGCTAGTTGTTGGACTGCGTTCAAGTATCTGAAGAATGTTCTCAACTTCATTAAGAGCTTGTTGTACGGAACGTTCGGATACAACATTTACGCTGGGAAACGTACCACGGTCACGCAATCCTGCAAACACCCTGCTAAACACCCTGCTATCTGGAACTCTGCGATTAGGAAATCGTCGTTCATACTCACGAACAGCGGCTCTGGAATTCCCATCGGAGAAACCGTAGTCAAACATCATGTCAGCATACTTTGCATGTGTCAACCTGTGACATTTTTGACTACACTGAACTGTATTCACTGTACACGTAACACTGTAGTTCCCAATATTAGGGCAAGCACTGTAGGAATGAGACTGAGGTACCAACTGCACCATACTTAGAGCGCCACCGTGTGAAAATGTACAAAATTACACACAACATGAGAAAGCAGTAGCGTGATTTACCGTCATCTGCACTTATCCCGTTTCTCTGAAACGGTTCAGAAATGGGCATATGTTTATTAGAAACATTTTGTTCAGAATCACCAGTACTATCACATCACCCATCAAAGCATGTACCTTTCCTCACCTTGTATATAGTAAGAAGGCCGTGTTAAATGTTAAGGAAATCCTGTATCTAAGTGCCGATTATTGTTCTAATATTTTACGTTTCTAATTGTTATATCAATTGTAATCCTCTTAACAGATCTATAACTATTCGTTTCCACATCTAGAACGAGTAGATAGACTGGGTTATAATCTGCAAGTCGTGTTTCACATAAATTAATTTATTATTGCGAGCTGTAAAACAACCCACGAAGTTACTGCAGCGGTAACATTAACGCAGATATATGACACATCAACACTTATTTTATTTCAATTAAAAAGGTCTTCTTTGTAAACGGTAAAGAATCCACAAGGTTCGCAATTTTATCCGCTGAAGTTAATCAATAAAGGTAAAGTCATATGGACGAGACTGGTGCGTGTGTCGATATAAATATCGTCTTTATGTGCAAAGTATTACATTGACACTCACAGTTCTCGTTCTAGTATTTCATCTGCAGGAGTATTAAGTGTCTGATCATTGCGTTTATTCAAACAAATGTTTCGATGTTTCCTATTTACGAATTAAGCTGATATTTTTCTAACGGGAGACAACAACCATGCGTAGTATGCAGTGAGCAGAGAAAATCAGCCAGCTTTATAATCAAGTTAGATGCGAAGTTTAAACGAAGTCGTACTTGAAGAAATGTAGTATAGATTATTTTGACAATTAATAAGTAAGTATTTTTGCCACATATAGCTTAGCAAGGCCCAGTTGGTTAAGATTTTTTTGTCATTGAGTTAGTCGTAAATTATTGCAAAAGGATTATATTAAAGACTTGTCTGGATTAATTTACATTTTATGTAGTTCATTTAGTCGTCTAATGACTACGAGTTGTGCTATCCCAATACATAATTTGCCATGTTCTTTTTTATTCTTAGCATTAAATTTTCATTTGAAAACCTGAGAAAATCAACTATCTTCTTCATAGTAAATCAATAGTTACTGACGCACTAGAAGTACTTTTATTTTAACTATCGCTCGTTCTTTTCCACCTTAGTATTATTTTTGTCCTTTCCATTTATATATGACTGTAGAAAAGATATACCATACTGTGAAGTAAAGTGGTTACATACAGTTTCTACCAACTGATTTTTTTATGGTTTATTGATTTTGACACACATTTTTTGCTAACTTGCTATGTCTTCAGATGTATGCTTGTTTGTTACATTTCTGCGTGAGAAAAATAATATTCCTGTCATTTATGTGTATGCAGTAACATGCAAACAAGAAGATGTTACCACCTAAATATAATACGTTCGATTCTGGACATTTTTGTGTTCAGCGTAATTTTAGAATATAAGTAAAAAAACTTGTACATTTTTAAATATTGTAAGTCAAAACTAGTACCATCCGAAACGTTTTCTGTAAACCGCACGTGTTTAATGAACATCTAGTTTTTGCTCTTGAATAAAGGGGTATTTTACACACACACACACACACACACACACCTACACACACGTACACACACACACACCTACGCACACCTACACACACACACCTACACACACATACACCAACACACACATATACACACAGAATGTAATGTTTATATATATGTATATATAGACACACACTGATTACATCATTACATAGAGTAAGCCTACATATAAAACATCAAAGTATCAACGGCAGATTTTACCATTGATCACTTAGATATGTGTAAATGTACGTGTTTTCATTTTCAAGTGAATTATCGTGCCTTCAGTGAACATTGCCAACCTGTACAAAGGTACGTAATATTCAACAATATGAAAAGTAATTTGCAAATAATTCTAACCAACGTTTTTCTGAAAACAAATGTAAACTGACTTACAAGGATGACAAACTACACACTAGTTTCCTTTTATTATTCCAACACTGCCCTCAGAGAAAGTCGAAGAAATGACGTGCTGCCAAAGAGAAGGTTTTAATACGTGACAAGGATACCAACCATACGCCATCTTGTTCACTCTTCAGTTATAGAGCCACTGCAACTAATTAGCGTGAAAATCTTCGCTAAGACATTTACGTAACATAAAAAGTGTCCTGACATTTACGACATCATCAGATACCGAATTCATTTAAGGAGCAAAGACGAAATGGAACCCCTCAAATATTTGCATCTTAAGGAAGTGAGAACAAATTGCGCGTTAAGGAGCCAACGAGAAAATTTGACGGCACATAAAGAAAATTTGAATTTTCACCGCACTACAGCGTCTTGGAGGAAGAAGCGCCTACATTACGTCTGAAGTAGGTGTGTTTTAAGTATGAACTAGTCTGATTCCTGTGCAGAAGATTTTAAACATGTGGTTAAAGCTCCTACGCACCTGCTTTATACGACTTGCCACATGAACTATTAAAGCGTTATGGTAAATAAATACATATACAATACGTATAATAAACTCAGCGTGCAAGTAAGAGATAAAACACTCTGCGTGTAAGCCTAATGAGTTACTACCATTTTATTTCTGACGCCATGTAACGTGATATTTAAGGACTATAGCTACAAACTACAGTTGCGGAGCTTAAGGAGGAAATCCATGTTAAATAAATCACGTCTCAATTATTCAATTTTAAACGTAACTCGGTGCATAACATAAGTTTACTACGTGAAATTAGTTTAAGGATACTACGCCAGAAAGGAATTTTGTAAAAAGTGAATTCATACAGTATGTCTTGTATAACGTTTGATCACGTTGTAGGGGATGCGAAGACTAGTAAAATTATACAACAATACACTTAGGGTCGTAAAGGTTACTGGGAAGTACTCGTAAACTGATACATATATCGTGGCCTTAGAGCGTCGTAATCTGCGTTTAAATAGCACTGAAATGTCTACAACTGCGAAAAAGGGTGACTGGGGTGATTATGGAGCTGGCCCGGAATGAACGAACACAGGGAACTGCAGTTCCTCGTGACATTCCGGTTATCTTCGGGCATGAAACCGGAATATCCGTGGAACGATGAGACCGGTACACCCCCGCTGCTCCCCGGACTGTTAGCTCAGCCCACTTGACACATTATTTGACGTCGCTACTGCGACTTGTTGCTATTCTTCGTAGATTGCCACTCAAAGACCACAATTTATGGGTCAATTTACGAGTAGTATCCAGTATTTGCAACCTTAAGGGGTATGAAGGTGTCGAGCAAACTACATTAATACTCAATCATCTATAAAATATAAACTATTCATCTTAATTCAATTATTTTTTTTTGCCGGATAGATAATTTACTAGCGAAACTCTATTTACATAGCACTGGGGGTAATGACAAAAATAAGGGATAGTAACCACAAAATCCATTTAAATGGAAATCAGTAGATTTTATATATATTTTAGTACGATAATACCTAGGACTCTATAATAACCGAATTTCAAATATATTCCATTTTTTATTTTAAAGTAATAATACTCTCCGAAAACCTCTGCGAGAGTGGTTTACGGGTGTTAAAATTATTTTTAATTCAAAACGCTAGTATTTCTGTCTTTCGGTTTTTAAAGAGTCCTAGATATCAACGTACTAAAAATTATTAACTTTACTGTTTTCCAGTTTTATAGATTTTGTGGTTTAAAGCCCTTATTTTTAAAATACCGTTTTTAAGATTTTTCTCGAAAGCAAATCATACTACCGTCCAGTGCTATATGAATAAACGATCGCTATAAAATATCTACTAGGAAAAAAATGTATTGAAATTAGATGAGTAGTTTAGATATAACCGACGATTGGGCATTCCAGCCTTACCATACCCCTTAATTAAGTGTACTGTGTCATTTAATTCGTCTTCGCATCTTTTACAACGTGACGAAGAACATCAAACGTTATTCACGGTCTTCCTGTATGTCAAAGAGGCCTACGTACCTGGTATATGAATGGTTTTGTAGCAGACCACGTTTCTTCTTTTCTAGGTTGTTACTACAAAAATACCGCCAGTATTCGTGCAACACAACAGTAGAAGCATGCGATGGACTTTACTATCAACTTTTCACAAATTAATTTTTAAGATCGCCTCTTGGTCGCATAGACGAACATGTACAAGGAAAACGCTGCGTGGCAACTTGGCGCATCGCAAGCAGAAGCGAAGTGGTTACCTACCTTAGAGTGTGGCAAGATGGATCTTATAGTTATATCCCGTATATAAGCCTCTTACATACGTCTGTTAGACATAAAATCTACAAGTTTTCTCAGTGTGGTAGTATTACTAAACGAGTTTCAAGTAGATAAATTGTTGTACGAAAGCGCTATCGTTAAAATGTATTCCTTTGAAGTAAGTCCTACATGTTATCTTCGTGACTGCAATTATGATATGCAGAGCCTTCAAATACGACGCAAGAAGTTATCCGGAATTCCTGTTAAAATGGTTACAACTAAAGAATGAAACACATTTCTCAACATTATTTCTGTATGCTAGAATATACTCACTTGACAACAGCGGAAACTACTACTCCTGCTCAATCAACTCCCAACAAAGACTTCTTGCTGGAGATAGGCCACTCTTGCTCTGAAGTGATGTTGCGAGAGCGAGACGAAAACATCTCTAATACTCATGTAAATTAAGATTTTTATTACGCTCCGCATTACACAGCTAATTAACCGTGAACATTTTACTACTGCAAAGCACAAAGTGATCTTCACTTTTTCCAGCATATAAATTAAAAATAGATTATAATTTGAAACTGCTTCTAGGAAAAAAAACAGCAACACTGTAAGAGTCTTATTTCTTTCGAGGGTTGTATTTACCGACAATTCGTTCTCTCATCGCTACAGCTGTGTATTAACGTAACAAACAGATGGTCGCATGCGCCTTCAATCATGTGACATCCGAGGAACTGTCAATTTTTTGTGGCAATCAAGTAATTAGATATTTCATCTTGTAATAGCAGCAACAGTAGTGTATGGTAACACTAACATTCTGTTCTGTTGCGATTGCAGATTCGAATGGTAGCCTCAGAAATATAATAATAGTTATATAATAGTTACAGTCAATTCTAATGCATTTTACTGAGTGGGTCTGTAGATCCAGTTACATTACATGGTAGTCGTTCATTGTCTTCGTCGCTACAAGTCTCTAAACCATAACAAAAATGAACCGATTTTATGAAGGTACTTCAATACGAGCAAATGTTGCCGAGTTAAAAAAAAAAATAGGAAAGCCTACGTGTATTAGCTACTGAAAACAAACGTGTTACAAATTTACACTTCCAGAGAGAAATAAAGTCGTGTCCAGAAAGACGAAACAAAAGCCAAGAAATAGAACCAAACACAACACAAATTAATTACGGAATGGAATGTAGTCGTTGGATAAATTATTATCCATCGCTTGGTCACACTTGTTTCTCGGATCGTCTGCCATGAATGGTTTACAAACTAATTTATTTCCGTGATAGTTTATCGTAGCAAATATAATTTTTTGTAAACATTTTAGGTAGTATTTAAGTATTAATTATTCTGCAACAACAACAACGCCTCGATAAGTGGTTAGATAAACACCGAGTGATAATGGAAAACTAATGCAAGCTATTTCATAACTTTACGTACAAAATTAAGAAAAAAACTTTGCAACCGCGGATTATACAATTGAAAAAATATCCAATTAATGTGAAAATCGCGACGAAAGTCCGTTTACCAATTAAGACGTCTTAGGGATAGAGTTTATAAAATTTTTATATGTTCTTATCTTGCACTTCGTAATCGTTTTCTTGAACATAAAAACCACTTTATATCTCGAAGGGTTCGATGGATATAGAGGATTTATTGGGAACATATTTCACGTACTTTTTGAGTCCCTTAGGGGTAAAATTTTGCAAAACTGTACTGAGCGCTTGTCTAAGCCCTGTGGGGAAACCACCCCCAAAATTTCACGTTTCTTGGTCCATTGATTTCGGATGTGCTTAGAGTGAGATTCTTAAATTCTAATGAAATATGATATTGTTGTAATATAAAAATACGTCACACTAAACAAACCATGGCCCAATTTAAATGCATCGACATAAAGAACGTTTTTTGTTCCAAATTAACTGATAAAAGTTGCTAATCAGTAAAACTATGAATATCTTGGATAAAATTTTAGCCCCAAATTTATTTTAAATGAAACGTGTCGTTTAGTAATTACGTGGTCCATTTTATAATATTTATCATCCAATACAACAATTCATTACGTATTGCTGGCTGTAAATAACTATGTTTTTGAACTGTTTAATCAACTTATATCTAACTCAGTCAACCCTAAACGTTTTGAGACCATGCCAAACATCAATTTTTTTCATGGTTGTTCTAAGTTATCCCTCACCTTCCCCTCCCCATTTTCCAATTCAAATACACACTCTCGCATTTCGCCAACATCGCTCTTTTTTTTTTAAACAAAATGGCGCGTGGTTTCTTGAAATCTCAGTTGTAACGATGTATGAAAATATTATTACAGTTTGGGTCATATTCAAGTCGTAATATTAAAAAAAAATTTTTAAAACGTAGTAATATGTTGTTTTTTTTACATATCTCTATATATAAAAGACAACATTGACTGACATATAAAACTGCAGCCCAAACCACTGGGCCTAGAATTGTGAATTTTTTTGTGATTTCCCTTCATGTCGTAGGCGAGCACCAAATAAGGATTTTTTTTTAAATTCGAACTCTAAGGGGGTGAAAATAGGTGAAATATTATTCCAAAAAAAAACGTCGATTGAGCTCGAACCCGATGGCCTATCATTGTGATTTTTACTTTAATAGAACACACCTAAAAATGCATATTAGCTAATTTAAGGATTTTTAGAAATTCAGCATATGAGGGGGCGAAAACACCTTAAATGTCTTTCCTTTCAATTATCTATAGCTACCGAATACTTCGGGATAGAGAGTTGGTTTTGCCTTCAAACTGTTGCTTACGTAAATACCCAAAAAGTAGTTTAAGTATTATTTGAAATTAGACACGCAAGCAGTAAAAAGGGGCAAATATGTTTTTATTAATCATCTGTATCACTGGAAGACAATTGGCTATCGTAGTGAATTTTTACTTTAATTGGTTACGCATACAAATGACTATGGTAGGATTCCAGGACGTTTCGAAATTTGATAATTAAGGGGGTGAAAATACGTGAAATGTTTTTTTTTTCGATTATTCCTCTAAAGCTATCGAACCAATAGTGACAGTGAAGAGATCTTTGCTTTAGATTGATGTATAGGAAAAATATCGAAAATTGCATTTAAATATATTTTTCAAATTCGGCCCCCAAATAGGCAAAAATAAGGGTTACATGTATGTTAGATTCACATTCGATATGTATCGACCCTATTGAAATTTATATATGAACGTGATTTTTGTTTAAGGTTGGTGCTTACTTAAATGCCTGAAAAGTAATTTCACGAATTTTCGAAATTCTCCACCTACGGAGGTAAAAAGGGTGAAAAATTAATAAATGTATTTTCAATTAATAGTCTAAATATCTTGTACCCAGTGAGTTATTGCCATTTTTATTCTTCCACATTCAAGAGACACAAGTAAAGTAGTCTAAAATGTGATTCATGGGTTTTCGAAATTTTATCTCTTAGGTGGTGAAAAGACCCGGAATGTGTTTTAGATAAATCTTATATATATATATATATATATATATATATATATATATATATATATATATATATATATATATATATATATATATATATATATATAAAACCCATCGAGATATTCAGTTTAATTTTGTTTTGAATTCAGGATGGTGATTATGTAAGCGGCCTCAAAAATATTTTAAGATTTTTCAAAATTCGAACTCCTAGTACTGTACAACAGGGGTTATATGTGATTTTTAATAAATGATCGATTTTGCTTCGACTGAACGAGATATCGTCGTGAATTTAACTTTACTTGAATATTTCAACTAATATTTACGGTGTGAAATTAAGATATTACGAAATTCGACATCTGAAGGGTCTATCAGCCTATGATACTTATCTAACCTGTAGATATATTGAAGTGGTGTTTGCGTCAGAATGATGCTTACGTAAGTATCTAAAAAAACAAACGCAAGTTTTTTTTTATTTTATAAGATAACTTAATTATTAAGAAGAACATGTATTTTACATACTTTCAAGGCAGACGATGCGAAAGCAAGTGCGACCAGCGTGAAACAAATAATACAGGAGTTTCGTTCTACAGTTCTACCGAGAAGTGTTGTTGTACAACCTCTATGAGCCGAGGAAAGTAATATTTTACATTTATATTTAGTTTTAATGAATAAGTTCGACGTCATGTGGCACAGTTGTTTGTAGCTCTGGTCTATTGTTCAGAAGGTTCTTGGCTCAGATTCCATTACAGCTTTGCAGATGTAGCAATTATGACACACATAAACTGCAACACAGATTAATTTAGCGCAATTTGGATGAAGTCGTGCAAAAGTGGTAATAATTTATTATGCAGTCCACTATCCACTAAAGTTACTCGACTGCATCATCCACACACACCATCTCACTTACCTCAAAGTTGGGGCACCATATAAGTTTACATTTCTACATAACATTATCCCGCCAAAACTGCCTAATGGCATGTAACTTCTAGTGAAGGTTTTGAAAAACATGCATGTCATTGAGGGTACCATCACAAATGGTTGTACCTGGGGGAAATCAGTCTTCATACAACTTAAACTGCGTATTTCATTTGATTACCCTCCTACATTTAGGAGTCTGTAAATACCCCACAACGTCAACTTTGCTGTGACTATAAATAAGGCCCAGACGAAGTCGCTGTTAGTGGTAGGGACAAACTTAACGACTGTTTTTCGCGTGGACAGCTATAGCTACTTATCCTGCTGCAAAGTTAACTCAACTATTCTCCGTTCACTCTAAGTTGAGTTTTAGGATAAAGAAAGCTAATTATAAACAAACATGTTCATTGGCTGCCGACCGCCGTGCACTGTGTTATTGCATATGAAATAGATCTTTGTTATCTGTCGAGTACATATAAATTTACCACTCCATCACTTAATGAGAGAGTTTTATTAACAGATATATAATATCAACAGATGCTGCAAACACAGTCTACGATGCTATATGTTTATTACCGCATAACTTTTTTAAAAACCTCCTCGGATGTTTAGGAAGTTATTATCGCAGACGCAGTATGGTACAGTTATCATACTTCCGTCTTGTAAATATGCAAACTTTTACAGTTGTTACAATACAAGTCTGGTAACTTCAGTATACATTTGACTGTTTTATAATTAGGTTTATGAGTGCTACCATGGATGTCTGGGAAACTATTCTACCATACCTACTTTCTTAGCGCTCCTATACGCACGTCTGGTAAATTTACAAACTATGTTTTAGAGTGTAGTTATGGTTAGCGGACGACACGTCCGTACAGTTCATTCACGAGTTATTTAACTACTGACGCACTGCTAAACGTACGAGTTTCTTGGTACACTTGCCAGTATTTAGAGATGTACAATACTCTGAAAATACCAAAAGTTTAGTTCAATAATAATTACCACAGTAAAAATAAGTCAAACATCACAATCACATATAAGGTTTTATTATTTCAAAGTATTTTCGGACATTAACGCGTCAATGTTGTGGCTACTGTGAATGGATTTTCCGTGTATCCATTTCCCGTTCCAGTTCGTCCTAACTAAAATTCTTTGATCTGTTTTGTTCCGTCCTCGCGTCGGTTTATATCTATATCGCTTGCGGATTATGTTATGTGACGCTGGACGTGAACGGTAAAAATTTCTTGCATGGTTTTCGAATTGTGGGTATATATCTTCATTTCTAAACAAACTGCTGTGATGTTTATAAGACAAGAATAAAAATCTCGCATAACATTCTTTACAAAAAAATATGTGTAGTGAATTATTGACAGATTGTTTGGTGATTTATAAAATTTAATTTTTCCAAAACGAAGTACAAAATAATCCAGGAGGACTTTACGGTAAGTTTAGACACTCATTTTGTTGACAACTCTTTTTCTCAATGTAGTGCCAAATTTTCGTTACGTTAGTACCAGAATATTTGAATACGATCGTTAGTCATGGCTTGATAATTACTATTATATTTTGAAATATCCTGTAATTGCACATGATGTCAACAATTTTATAAAGTTTTTATGTAATTTTTGTTTCCGTATGTCTATAAAACGTACGAAATTTTCACGCAATATTGTTTTAATATATAGGACTTTGTTGTTTCCTATGATACCGACTGTACACAGTTTTGTCGATTGGAAATAGTACGTCGGCGCACTGCACAAATTGAGCCAATTAGAATCTAGCAAAGTGCAATGATATTGCGTTATTTGTTTACTTCAGAACTCAAGTTAGAGTAAACGGAGAATAGTTTTTGGGTCATTATAACACCTGCCTATCTGGTGTGCAAAGAGGTTTTTCAAAGAAAGCAAATATTATCTGCTTTGAGTAACACACGCCGACAAAGCCGAGGGCGCACTGCTAGTTCGTAATATAAAACAAACAAAATATTTCTGAGCCTGACGTCTAAACTGAGTCAATTACTAGTAAATTGAAATGTAAAATATAACTGCAATACAATAATATATGACACAAATTTACTCTCAATTATGTGATGTTTTCGAAGTGCGTGTAGATTATTTCTTTCTCAGTAATTCTGCTTCTGAGTATTATCATTTGCAGTTAATTCACTCGTGAAAATTTCCTGATCTTTTATTAAATGTAGTGTTTCCAGTTAATAATTATCTGGGCAAGATGTACCTGACGTTATTAAGGAAAACTCTCAATTCTATATACTGGCCGTATTAGAGCGTAGTGTAAATGTGAAGGGTTTGATTACTCCAAGGAACTATCGCGACCTTGAATAGCATCGTAACCTTGGTAAAGGTACACAGAGAATAGAATAAAAGTGTCTTGTACTGAATATTTATGTTCTGTAACACTGATAAGGTCTGGATACAACATCAACTGCAGTAAACCTCATACTATGAAAGCGTTGCAATTTACGACTGTAGCCTCGCTTTGGTCAAACATGGAATGAGGTTGGAATATGACTCGCGAGTCGATAAGAAATGGACACACATTTAAGATGGTATATCTGTTTACCCATAATATGCGCAAATATTCGCTATTTACCTTAAAGGTGTTCAAGTGCTAAAAAGTCATAATTTTATATTTATATGAAATATTGTTAGTTTTGTGGACGATACTTGTGAATGCAGTGTCTTCTTACGAAACAATTTTCGCTCTCATATTTTTCTCATAACGGTGCGTCAAAGTCAAATTTTGCATGTTCTGCTGCCATGAAAATAGTAGAAAGCAATAGACTTACGTACGGGAAATAATTCACAGTGAAATGACGTACTATGGGCAACGCAATATAACATTTTAAAAAATCCCGCGAACTGGTTTTGTATTTTTAAAAAATACTGAGTTTGCAACTTTTTTTCTGTACTATTAAGATAATTTTTTTAAATTCAAATGTTTAGGTTGTGGGTTATATCAATGTTTCATTGCATAGCTCATAGGATTTATGTTCATGTTAAATAATTTTGTTAAGTAGGTCAGTTGGTTTTCACAATTTGCATGGCAGCGTAACAAGCAAATTTTGACTTTGACACCCCGTTATGAAAAAAACTATGAGAGCTAAAATTGTTTCGTAGGAGTAAAATGTACCCACGAGTATCGTCTACAAAACTAACAATATTTTATAAAAATATAACATCATTTTATAGCACTTGAACACCCTTAAGGGGCATCCCTAGATAGGTTGCGTCTGTGTGTGTGTGTGTGTGAGGTTGGAGCGGTAAGGTTGCTGTTGACTGGCGTATGTAATGCACGATCGCCTCTCCGCGCTAACTACTGAGCTGGCGTGCTTTTCTTTACTATTATCTTTTTTCCTATGGGGCTTTATGCGGAGACCAAACTATCTTATTTGTGGACAGCATAGTTCAAAGTCTAACGCTTGTTTCTATAGTTGTGTTTCTTCTAATCATGTTGTTATATTTGCAGATACGGCAGCTGGAAAACCCCATATTTGGCCATTTTTAGGGGCCCGAAAATGATAATATAAGTATACGTGCTCAATTTTTGGAACTATAGCGAAATAGTTTTAAATATGTGTTCTTTTCGTAGATACATAAATATAATGCGCGTTAAATAGTTTCGTCAAAAGGAATAGCCGTAACTCGCTGCCACACTTTTTAAACGTAGGAAGGCAGGCCCCTTAAGGAGAAGTGTTAAATAATATTATTGTATTTGCAGTTTTTAAGCCATAAAATTTATAAAAATTGTAATACCAAAGTTTTCTCTGTAACAAAACGTAGGATATATTCTAGGTAAACAGCTTGTCATAAATAATAATGTAATCTTTCATTAATTTGTCATGCAGAATCATTGCAAGAGAATTATATATTAACTTTCAAGAATTATCTTACAAAGATTCTGCATGACAAATTAATGAATGTCTACATTGTTAATTTATTATTTATGTCAAGCAGTTTACCAATAATAAATCACATGCTTTTTTGAAGAAAAATGTTGGTAATACAATTTAAATAAAAGTTATGGCGCAAAATGCGATAAGACAGTAACATTTTCTAGCACTCCCCGTTAAGGCTAAATGTTCCCATTTTAAATCAGAATGCTACCACCACGAGGCAGCACCAAAATGAGAAAATTTTTCTACAGAAATAACTCGGCAACCCATGAACGGATTTTAATGCGGGAAACGGCATTTTACATCGTAATGCCATACTAATGTAGGTAATTAGTTTGCATGCCATTAAAATTATCCGATATAGAAATGTTTTAGAAATAATGTCTAAAACGCAATTTTTTTTAAAAAGTCGCCTTACAGGAACACGGCCATGAGTTAGACGAATTTAACGCAATTTACAGATTTTGAATAGGTCAAATACTCTTGTCGGTAACAGAAAAATAAGATATTAACATGTAAGTTGTCGCGATACAGGATTCACGCCCCCACTCCTTTTTTACCTTCGCGTAAATAACAGTGTTAATGCGACAGTCGGCCTCTGGTGTGCTTCCAAGGTCAAATGCATCCTTCCCATCTTTCTCTTGTAATGATATTTAGTACTATTTGAAAATACGTAAGGCTGGGCGTTACATTTGTATGACAGAGTGGTAATTACAGACAGAAACACTCAACAACTAAACCAACTATGCTACCATTATTCAGACACTGTCGATAGTAAGTATCATCCAACCTTTCGCCTGGTGGTAACTCAGGAAACTGTGAAAAACACGAAGCCATATGCGTTTCGTTTTCTACAGAGGTAGCGTCACTACTCCTCCGGGCGATTGTGTACGTCTCAACTGTGTTTCTGACTCGCAGGAATAGATGTTTGTCTTGCAGATGCTAGTTAGGTTTTGTGTGTATGCGTAATATCGTAAATCGTTGCAGATTTTGTAGATAAAAGTATTACGTGTCAGAATTTGTTTATTTTAATAAATGTTACACTATGTCAATGTATGAGTTGAATTTGGATAGGACAAACACACGCAAACTGTTTTTTTTTTTTTTTCAAATCTAACTATACAAAATATCTACCTATAGTCGTTACAGGCACCGCTTTGTGACGTCTTATGAACGCAGTTCATAATAGTCGGATTGAAATTTATTTCATTGTTGAGGAACACCCAACTCCAAAGAAAGCGGGGGGTCCTGGAGTCCTCCATCGGGAAATTTTGGGGTTCCAAGATGCAAGATGGGGTTATTAAAAACATTTCTCATTCCTAAAATATACTAATTATACAGCTGGTTGAAACAGCAATTTTCTTATTTAAGAAATTTGTTTGAGTGAACAGATTAAAAAAAGAAAAAACATTTAGCTCATGTACATGTTGGAGCCCTATACACAACAAAATAATGAATTTAAATACCAGGAGAAACCTGAATGTTACACGTGCAAGCTGCAGTAGCAGTAAGAATGCTCCACACAACATAAAAAATTGACTAAAATAAACTTTTATTCGAATTTATTGGTTTGTGGACATACGCCATTGCTCATGTTTCGTTGACCAAACTTCTATTGAAAGACAAAGTGACAAAATACAAAATAAAAAAAAAACACAAAAACACAGAAAACTCAAGAAAAAAGAATCCCAGACAAAGTTCCTCTGGGATTGTGTTTACTTGCGTCTTCTTACTATAACAGTACACAAATGTTGTGCATTACTTGATAAACGATTGGTTCATTGTTTCATAAAACTGCTTTCTCCTCCCGTTCACTTTTGCCACACAGACAGCAGCAAATATAACATCGACATTGATAATACGATGCATACATCAGGTTACAAAGTATTTGTGTGAGTGCGTGTGTGGAGAGGGGTTCGCGACATGTGTATTTACAAAAATTATTTATATTGATTAATGAAAATCTTTTGTTCTTCACTACATGTATAGGATAAACATCTTTCTCCGGTTTGAAGTTTTCACTGGCTTTGTTTTATCTAGTTGTTTGAATGTACAAATACGCGTTTTATTTTTCATAATTTCCATTCTAACTCCAAGGGAAACAATATCAGGGGATACCTAAGTATATCAGAAGGGGTCCTTTTTGTCATGAAGTACGTAACAATTTTATTTAGTCCGCCTAAAATATACCGCTCTTGTGCACCATCCCTCAATCACAACAAATTTCCAGGGCAAAATTATTAGTAATATTATTATTTTATTTTATTTACATTTACAACAATATGTGGAGAAATGTAGTCCGTATATGTTACCACGTCTGTATGAATGTTTCGTGTTAGCATACCAGAATACATTGTTCCTACACCTGCAATTTACCTATTCTGATTATGTAGTACTTCATTGTCGTAACTGATACGCACAGACATGAAATTGAAGTGAAGTAGAATCTACGGCACTGTAGGCAAAAGTCTTGAATGCCGATGAGCATAAATGGTGTTCGTGTAGAGTATCTTCGAAATAAAGGGGTGAGGTAAATGGGAGAACCACGATAAAACCCGCCCATCGGCGACATCGTAAAGCACGATTTACCTAGCCGGGGCACAGAATAAATTGTAATACAGACGCGAAATGACGTGGTGGCTTGTTTGATATTGGCAAACTTCGCCACTCGTTGGTTTCCTGAGACCATTGATGCCAGCCCTACGTCTGTTTGGCTCCAGCATGTTACGACAGGTTTCCTATTGGCCTGGCTGTCGATAATCAGAGCAGCTGCCTCAAATTGATTGGCAGTAGGTGTTTCCGCCATGTTGCTGGCCAGAGAAGCCATTTTTCTGGTTTGTGTGACTGAGTTCGCAGGCCTACCGGCTATTTCACTTCTGTATTCCTAAATATTCCGTGGCCGGGGATTGAACCCGGATCGCCTTGGTGGAAGGCGAGCGATCTAACCGCTCAGGCACCGCGACCCACTAATAACATTGATCGCGATATATTTTTCCCCATATATTTACAAATATACCAACCTCAATATTGTATTACATACCTCTTAGTGCCAAATTCCGTAAGTTCGCTAGGAAGCATTCGGGAATCTAAATCGCATTGGGCAGTTACAGTGATTGACTCGATTAGTGAGGGTTTCTGCCAGCCATTTTTCTTTGTGGTGTTGATAAAACCAAGGCTTGTTTCCTGTAATTAGCCAATTAAATAGATAACTAAAAAATTGCTACATTAGGTACCTATATATCTAAAAAGTGAGGTAAGAGGTTTTTACTGCCCTAGGTATGTATGTATGTATGTATATATATATATATATATATATATATATATATATATATATATATATATATATATATATATATATATATATATACACACACATAAGACTGCACAACCTGAGTACAAGAAACGTTAGTATATTACTTGCTTTTCCGTAAACGTCTTCCCCACACCAGGGTTTCATCTTTTGTAGGACAGTCGTAGTACATTTTCCCTTTCACAGAGAATCTGTATGTATTTTCCATTCCGGCGCACAATATACCTAATACATCATTAATTTTATTGCTGACTGTAAACGCACATAGCATATATCTCTGTTATGAATAAAGGAGGAGCATTCAATTACTTGTTCAGCTAACTAGAAACGACGATGCGAATGGAAAGGACATCCATATCCTGTATGTGGATACTGCCTCTTGTTGTGCTGCCGCCTATGCATTTACAGGTGGGTAGCACCAATAGCTGTACATACAGTAAATAAAACCTAAACAAGATGTAGAATTACAGCAGCACTCTTATAGGCGTGTTGAACATGGATGCGTTTGCTAGCTCAGGCTGAAGTTGCTGGTGGATAGCTGCCAGAAGGATTTGTGGAGGGGAGGGGGGCAGAGAATGTGTGTTATCCTGTTTCAATTGCTGCGGCCTTGAAAATATAGTGATGAAGGCTTTTACACCGCTTTCTCCGACTTTCTCACAAACCCAGTCATCGCATGACTTATCACATACAGAGGCTAGCAGACATACGCGTGTGCTACTTGACCAGTGTTATTCTTAACTTCTCTTTACAATCCTATAAAATTTTACTTTACATGTAATTTAGTGATAAATCGTACTATCACCCTATTAGTCAAGTTTTATTGTTGTTTTGCACTAATTTTGACATTTTTTTACTTCTCTTCATTGACAAACCAAATATCAATTTACATAATCCGTATTTCGCGTCGTATGATCGAAATACTATACACATATTGATTTTTACGATTCATCACTTCAGTTACTCGTAAGCGTACCATTGTATCTCGATGCTTTCAGAAAATGTTTTAACACTTCAATGCGATTTATATTGCCGTGTATAGTGAACCAAAATCTACTGCAAGCACGCACGTGACAGATCTAACATACCAATATATATTGCGGAGAGTTCAAACACGAGTGAATCATTTGTACAATGTGAGTTAGGTAAGTAATACGCGCATGACAGTGTAAAATACATATCAGACACCGAACAGGCATACAGGCTGCAAACATAGTGAAGTGGCTATAGAACTTCTTACCACCCGAACACAGACGTACTGGCGAGCAAATCTGTACTCGTCTGTCAGTATTACCACAACAAAATTTTCCGCAAAATATAATGTCTGTAATACAATTGAGGTACCGAGAAGCTAGTCTTGCTTTGTAATTTTATTCCGTTTGTCCAGAGCAATCGTAAACTATCCTGTGTTTTTATTTCATTGGTGTTTTACGTCCAGTCGATAGCTCAAGTAATTAGACATGGTTACACGTATATTTTGTTTACAAACTAACTAACCTAATAACTCAGATGCCTACCCAGGACTCAAAACCACAACATTTCACGCTGAAAACCGGCGTGCCAACCGACTGCGCTACAGTTGCTTAGTCATCAGATGTAATTCGCATGGATATTATAAGTGCCTTGAAAACTTGGATAGCGTCTAAAATCACCAGGCACCCTAACACAAAACTGACCACACTAGCAGACACTGATGATAAAGAAGCCGGCGCGGAACGGCTGATAGATGAGAGCTCTGGCGGGCTCATCCGCGGCCGGCCTTGGTCGCGCTTAAACCAGTATAGTGAATATCTTATGTGTCTGTTTCCGTCAAAACTATTTGACTTATTCAAATTCGGTAAACTGGGTTGAATTCGTCTAACTAATGGCCATGTTCATCTAAGTCGACTTTTAAAAATAAATAGGTTTTTGAAATTGTATCTTCAAAAATTACTGTATTGGATAATTTAAACGTCATGCAACCTAATTACCTAAATTAGTATGGTATTACGATGTACAATGCCGTTTGCCGTCTTAAAATCCGTCCAAGTGTTATGAAGTTATTTATGTAGAACATTTTGATCCCGAAAGTGCTGCCATCACTCGGCAGAGATTCACACTATACATGGGGAACATTTAGCCTTCAGAGTAAACAACAAAAATCTTCGAAAACTGTTTTTTGGAATTTATTCCTTTTTTCATTTAGAAATTGAATTTACACCATAATTTCAAAAAAATGTTATGGGATCACCGCTTAACGTCCCATAGGATAAGAGTACAACGTAAACACTTCACGACAATTTAGTTCTCTGCGGTTAAGAGGCCTAGGTACATGGCGCAAGAACGGCGTTGTAGAGTGCAACGTTTGTTCTTTTCTACGCGAAACCACTTACCTTATACTCAATGTGTTTATCTACGAAAATAACACACACTTGAAACTATGCTTCTGTAAGTTCAACACTGCTGCACGCTGATTAGAAATATGTTTTTAGGTCGCTCAATATGCACTCTTTAAGACCTCTGTAACATTACAAATTCCCCTTGGATTTGAAAACACGTCATTAGAAGCACGCATTTGACCTTACTACAAACTATCCACAGATACAATTGTAGCATCCCATAGAAAAAAAATAGTAAAACGAAATCGCTGCATTCCAGTTTTGTGAGCCGCGGGTAGAAGCGAAGACGTTGCGTCGAGCGTGACAAGTTGAACCTTATCGCTCCCCTGTCTCCGTGCATCAAACGTGGGAAATTACGTCTGATACATAGACTTCTTAAATGCTATATGTTTTCCTTGATGTTCGCGTTAGTCTTATCAGTAACAACTTACACATTTTTATTACTTCCAAGGTTTACATCTCGCTCTTTAGTTATACAGTGGTATCGAAATTATTTTTTAACGAAAATTAATACATATATCAAAAATTCATTATTACAGTATTAACACTTATATATCATCGTTTGTGTTTGAATTATTCTGTTGCAATACACCAAATTGATTTTTAAATTTTTGCCTCTTAAATACCACATATTTTGTTGTTAAAATAAACCAAAATTAAGCAAAATAATTTTTCTAGCAAACGGTACATTATTTTAAAAAACGCTCTGGCAAAATTGTGTATTGAATGGCTGTACACAGTCTCAAATTTTTTATAGCATTTGGTTAATAAATATTTGAGTTATTTGCAATTGTTTGAAGTAAGTGAAAGATCATGACCTTAATAGCGAACCTCGCGGACATATATTAACGTGTCGCAAACGGCATGGTTATTAGAGAATGTAAAAATGGCTCAGACAGAGATAAGAGTCCTAATAGGATAGACAGTGACAAGTGTCAAGGAATTATTCCAACATTTCGGAAAGTCATGAAATACAGTTCAGTGTCGAAGTTTTAGTATGTCAAGTTGGATGCTGGGTTTTGTCTGGCCGTGTATCTTTCGTAGTAGGAGTCTGTAATATTCTGTAGCCGAAGTTCACAAGATCCATGAGAATTATCCTTGAGATTGCTTCAATATCCTCTTTTACGCCTTCAAATTCTACACACGAATAGATGGCTCGTATTTACCTGAGCCCATAATCCAATGTTAATGATGAAATTTTGTGAGTGTTTCTATGCTCTTTATGTATTATTAACGGAAAGGATGCCACCATATAACCTTAACCGTACAGCGATAATATATTTTGCTCAAAAATTCATTGTTGATTATCAGTTTCTCCCGGATTAATAGATATAAATCCTAGGCTGTGCTTGGGATTTTCTTGTGCTCGATTATTCACCCTAAATGTTAATTTAAATCTGTGACTTTACAATAGCCGCACACGAGTTTTAAAGCAATCGTTCTGCGTCAAACACAGAATGTTAAACACTTTTGGTCACACACCTCTGACATATGAGCTATAAGACAGAAGTTGCACCTTCTCCCATTTTAACACCAAAGCAAATGGACGGCTATGAATAAGTTTTCACTCGTTCCAAGTTTGTATATTTATTTGCCATCCCTGAACAGTTCTACGGCCATAACATAAGTATAGCATGAGGAGAGTATGCGAAGGCCAGGACATTGCACCCGGATACAAGCTTACTGCATGGCTCCAGTAGGCATCTGCTTGCTGCAAAGAACGGTATGGACTGGTGCTGGAAGCAGAAGGATGGGGTAAACTGGTGATTCCAGAGAAAACTCGCCGACAAGCGGCATCGTTCTTCGGCCTTGATAGAGATACACGTGGAAATGTATTAGTCAGGTAGAGGAAACATCCTAGCATTCGCCTGGAGTGATTTCAGTAAACCCAGCAAGAGCGATATCAGGACGGCAAGATCCAGGCATAGAACACGCAAGCTCGAGACGAGTTTTTTTACAACTGCTCTGCCTTGCTCAGTTTACTGCATATTCCCAGGTCCGTGTGCTTCCGCATTCGTGTTGCTGCTTAGTAAAAGCGACGCTCAGGAGAAAAAAACACAGTGTAAACATTGCACGGTCGTCGACATCAAAGGCTTACTACCAGATACAGATACAACCAGTGTCGTGTTGGAGGGATAAGGGGAATCAATAACTTCCTCCCTAGGGCTCTGCATGGCGAGTGAACATATACTACTTAATATTGATACGTTTAATTTAATTAGATTTATGTTCGTCCACAGATTAACATTATACATTGTAACAGGAAACGTCTACACATTATAATTACAGAATATTTGTCTAAAACTATTTGTTAGAAACACACATAACAACTTAAGACATGTGCTCATTCCAAATGGTCGTCTAAATACGCCATAATGATATAATATAGCTACTTACTAAACAGAAAATTAAAATTAAAAAGTTTTTAAAAACATGAAATTTGAAAACTTTTAAAATTCTGCTGGTAAATTTTTTAAATGTGTAATACCTAAGTTGTTTGGATGTTTCAAAGAAAGTGTTTTGCTGGTGAAGATAATATGAAAATATTTTCTGTCTGGTATTACAGTCGTGAAACCGCTATAGGATGCTCTGTTTTCATAAATGTAATTAACACAGACTAGAAGACGTCATGATAATAGAAAAATTTGTAAACTTAAATATCGCATGCAGTGAGCGTATGGAGGCTTATTTGAAATAATTATATCAACATTTTTTGGTAATACAAACTAATTTTGCAAATTTATAACACCGCTTTAGAATGATACTTAAAAGTGTTGCTATATTAATTTTCATTTTATTATGCTTAATAGTACTAAGACTATCGAAGCAGAGTACAACCTAATCAGGCAAAATTCACATTTAAACATTTACAGTAAAATCCCGCAAATAATATTATAAAGTTTCCACATTTGGGCAGCCGCCTGGAAGATGTACTTTGCACACTAGAGTTAATAATGTGCGACGCTCTATGAACGACACAGCCCGCGCACCACGCCTCAACCTAGTCTCTATGCGCAATTCAGTGAACTGCCGTGCAGTCTTCACCCCGAAAACTCGCCTATATGACACATTGGAGTTAATAACGTGCCATGATCTATGAACGACACCGCCCGCGCAACACGCCTCAACCTAGCATCTATGAGCAAGTCAGTGAACTGCCGTGCAGT
>PNEQ01042522.1:0-14651 GCA_003012365.1 Medauroidea extradentata | reverse complement strand
AATGATTAGAATTTCTGCTCTAGGAGTGCAAATGGAAAAGCAAAACAGTGTTTAATTTTTTTTAGGTTTCCACATAATTTAGTAATCAATCAGAGCCAATATAAAAATTATAATGATTCTAGTGGGTAGAATGCCTGCACTACCTCAAAAACAAGTACAAGTGAATTATAATTGTGTAGCACTTAAGCTGGGGAAGGGGGGGGGGGAATAAATTATAGCTATTTTACTGGTACAACACAAATTTGCACTTGCATTGATTCTGGTTGCCGCTAAGGCAATGAATGTTATAGGGGCAAATTAAGACCTGTCAAAATGATCTGCGTCGGTGGAAATACCAGTTTGTAATATTTAATCAGCCCCCAGTTGTGTGTAAATAACTACACTTGTCGTTCAGGTTATTATTACTCAAATACTTTCACTGCATTATTGGATATCTAATTATAGTAATCATGTACTACACAAGTTCTAATGTTGTTTAGTAAACTCATTAGGCTGGACTAGTTTTTTTTAATGTAACAGGGTTAGGCTTAAATTTTAGACTTCTTTAATGAGAAGCTCCTTCCCAGCAACTTCAATTAGAACATAACAAAATTCGAGGTTCATTTTGTTATCCTGTTACATATTTTTATAGCCTTCTCATGAAAAGTTTCCTATAACAATAATCTACTACAGCATGACACATGAAAACAACTCATTCTTAAAATTAAAACTCTAAAACATGGCTGAAGTCTACTAACTTTAGTATGGCTTTTGCTTGAGCTCTTTCATCAACTGGGAACTGTATGATGTTGTCCAGCAACAATTAATTTATTGCCATGCTCACATGTGTCACACTTCTGCTGAGAGAAGATTGGCTGAGGTCAAGTAAATACGTTTTGCCCAACAGACAGCTGGTAGCTACCTGAGGCATAAAACCTGAGATCAGCAAATAGCTGTAATAAATTGAACATTTCTAGTGATTAAGATTTTCGTCTTAAATAAGAATAGTTATATTGGTTATTATTTGGCAGTACATTAAGCGAACAATTTTTCGGTTATTTTTATTAATTTGCATTACATTCATTCAACATATAAAACAGCAATAGACTTCATCAATATTACAAACTTAAAATAACATACAATAGTGTAAATATAAAACATTGTTTTTTTGGATATCGTCTAAACAAGATAACTATAACTATTTAGCAATTATCCTAACTGATTAGTAGTAATGTAACACTAGGTAAAAGTGACAGTTTTCTGCCAAAATCGAGATGTTAGCAACAATAAAATTATTTCACACATAATTACACTAAAATACAATACTGTACGAACAAATATTTTCTTAGGTTTTAAAATTTGCACAATATTTAGGATGGTGTTTAAGAACTCGGTCAGTTTTTAAAATGTATAACTTCAATTATTGTATTTTTTTAGACATGGATCGACTGAAAAGTGCCACAAAGGCAAAGGCAGCCAGAATTAGGTGCATCCACAATAGTACAGGTGGTGGCCCACAAAAAGAGGCCTGAAAAACTGTGGAGGAACATTTAATGGCCTTGAATTCATTGCACTCTGCTACTGTCTTTGAAGAGCTGCTGGAAGGAGAAACAAGAGTGCGAAGAGCTCTTCAACCAGTACCAGATCACATATAGCCATCAGCCACAAAAACAACACTGGCACCAGAACTTCCACCAGCAGCAGGGTCCATATTAATAGCAGAGCTCACACCAGTAGAAGGACCCCCACCCACGATAGAGCGTACAACAGCAACAGAGCCAATAACAACATCTATTCTGACCACTGCCGCAAATGGTAACATTTTTATACCCAAATTTTATGCGACTGATTTTTTGTACATTCAGTATAGCCCAAATAATACCACAACAACTTCCACCTCTGCTGCCACCACCACTACTTTTACCCCTACCACCACCACCCTCACCTCCATCCCTACGATATCTGTCGGTGAACAATATGCATTGTATACTACTTCTATCACCCAGTCTCGAAAAAGACAGAAAACAGTTGCAACTTTGCGGCATCTTTGGCTGCTTTTCAGGCTGTCGAAGAAAGGAACGTTGCAGCCTGGTAATAAATAGCATCTGCAATAAGTATACTTGCTGCTGCTTCAGAGCAACAAAATGAACTTCTTCAGCAACAAATTCAGGCTTCCTATCCAGTTGTCAATGCTTTGAATGCAATAGCTTTTGCAATATTAAATACAACACACAATTATATTTAAGTCTTCTTTTTATGTTAACATTTATTTTTAAGTGCATTGATACCTCAGTAAAATTGTCTTATAACTCGTAAATATATGGGACTGCATATTAAAAATAAATCTCTCATTTGAAGCAATAATGTAGTTTAATCTCTCATTTGAAGCAATAATACAGTTTAGAAATTTTATAAATTAAAAAAATTTTGCCTCCAGATTAATTAGGGCATAACTCAATAATGGGCAATTTTGGGTTAGACCTATATTCTTATGTATTTTCAATGATATTTTGAATGTAAAATAGGCACTTATGTAATAATCATACTGCAACAATTAAAATACTATAACGTTAACAGGAGTTTTTATATTGTTATTTATTCTTAATAAAACTCCACAGATCCGCCCATAGATTCTTTGAGACCTGGGGCAAATCAAAAAGTTTGGGCCTCTACCTCTCATAGACCCCAAACACTTCCCCAAATTGTTAATCAGTGGGGCCTGGGGCTGTGTGTACCAGCCTGCCTCCCTCTCTGGGCGGACCTGAAACTTCAAACATGATTATCTCAGAATCATACGTTTTGAGTTGTGCCCCTGGTTTTTTGGAGCTGCAAAATATTTAGAGGGTTTTTATAAAAAGCAAAATTATATTTTGAAACCTGAAGAATGAAAAACAAAGACTCTTTAAAATAGGCAACATTTGCTTAACTCTGTATCATTCAATATTAATTCTTCTAAGAATTGTTTTGACTACATTATAAAAGGTAAGCGAAATATTTGCCAACACATATATAAGGAATTGGAGCATTCTGATCTTAATATGCAGAGTATGTAAATTATTTGAACGTGATTCGCTACTGTGTTATGTCATGCCAAGTGGACACAACTGATACTGTTTTATCCTCAGCCCACACGAATCTTCACAATTTGTTGATCACCACTGCAAATCATTGCTAAACCTTACAAAATATCAGCGGCATAGCAAAAATTATGTAGAGAAAAAAAACGGTGTGGGGAGGGGGAGTTGAATCTGAGAATTTTATAAAGAGAGATCGCCTGAGAAAAAGGAACAAAGAGTACCCTATTCAAGCGGCAGTTGCAGAGATAGGAGAATGCAGTAAAACCTCTGTACAACAAAACTAAAAGGACTGAATATTTTTGTGTTTGCTATAAGGAGGTTATTTATAAAGTGGTAATGCTGGTGTGTATTTTTTGTGTATGTACTGGTAGTTGGAACAGTAATTATGTTACACTTGTTCTTTTGTATAATATCACTGTATAAAAGGTATTGTGTCGAGTTTTAGATGGAATTTCAGTAGTAAAATGTTTAAAATACAGAATTTTTTAAGTTCAGAAGTAAAAAAATTATTTGCAGCCACTTAAAAAAAAAAAAAAAAAAAAGATACATGTCAAAAAAAATTCTTCCAATAATTCTGTTTCAAACAATTTGGTAGGTATTAAAATTTTACAAAATCTAATTCTTAATTTGGAAATTTACTTTCTGCACGATTTATAACATGCTGAATCTTATGGATTCATTACTGTTTGTTTAATTAATTGCATACAATCCAAATTTTTCAAGTTACAAATTCAATTCTGTGAAACAAAGCAAACTATAAAATAATTTTTTTACACTGATAATCCTGAACACTTTTGTTATTAAGGGTTTACATTCCAAAGAGACCACAAATGTGTTATAAGGAGTCAATAAAGCCTTACTTTTATACAAATTGGCCGGGCCCTTAGAGTAAATATAGGGTAGAGGGAGTATCCTCTATACATCTGCGTACGAAATTGTGTGTTCAACATGTGTCACGTGACTTTAGTGAAAAATGCGCGGAGATTTGAAATAATATTGAGAGGCAAGATAATAATTGCTTAGTAATCACATCTATGTTTGGTTATTTTGGTCCCTTATGAATATATTAACTAAGGAGAGCATACTACAATATTATCGCATAGTATAATTACGTAGAAATTTCAGAACGACAAATGTAAACAATGTTTGCCTCGTTACTGTTTTCCTTAACCCAGCTGTTTTTGTAAAAAGTAAGTATTAGCTACATACTTACTATAAAGTTATGAACCGAGATCTTGGTGACACCGCATGACTAAATATATGTTCTGGAAGGTACGCCATGAGTTTCAAACAACACGACTGCATTTTTACGCCGATTAAACATAAATAAACCACACCAAACTCTCGAGACCATGTTGGACACACATTTGTGACGTCATGTTCCCTCTACTATATATTACCTCTATGGCCGGGCCCAACATAAATTTTATTATAAAGAGATTTTTGTTCTATAGAGTGTTATTTTATTAGTTTTCGTAACTAAATATTAAACATCTACTTTTGTCACTGCATAACTGTGACGCTAGAATGTTACCGATACATTGCATGAATTCAGGACAACATAGTCTAGCAAAGCACGAGATTATGTTTATGTAGAACTGAACAGTGTAACAAATACGAGACATTACTGATTAGCATGCTGGAAACTATAGAATTATCAGCCATTTTTTATGCAAACACACACAAGTAAATAACTGGTGTTATTGTACCATATTGTCTTACATTTATATGTTGATATACTTTTAGGGTAAAATTCGTAATAATTAAAATTGAATCTAGGAATACATTATAACTCTGTAACTTTGTTTTTTCCTAGGATTTTATTCAGACATGTTCAGAAACTAAATTTTATGAAACTAATCCTCCACTGCCATCTACCTTCATAAGTAAGTTCATCGAATACATAAAGGTAAGTGTGCCACTTCAAAATTTTAAGAGTTGTGTACAAAAACAAGAAATACATTTGTAGTGTAATCGTGCAAATGTTTGCATTTATTTTGTCTTACAGCAAAGGAATCGTGATTATACAAATGTGTGACAAAAAATCCTTTGCTATGGCAAAAAATATATTCTGGCAAGGTTACCAAGTGTAACATACAATATTTGGTAGCGAAATTGTGTTTAAGCTAACATGTGCTTTCATACTCAACTAAAATAATAATGTTATGTAAATAGTTACTCGACTATTAAAATAGACAAAAATATGCTGTTTGTTTCTTCTTTCACAGTCTTAATGAATCTTGAATTGTTAGACATTTGAACAGTTTCTTTAACTAGACACAGTACTGCAATGCTGTAGTCATCAGGTAAGTTTCAATGACACCTATGTGACACGATTTTATCTAGCACTCGTGTACGCGAACATATAAAACCTTCGTTGATTCACCGTACTTCCCACCCAAGCTCTTACTTATGGTATTATCAGTTAATTTAGTCAATGGCCATAGCCATCTTGAGAGCCAGCCTCAAATCAAACACGCATGTACGCAGTATTGCCTATGCTCTGGACTCTGTACCGCTGCGCAACATCATCTATTGTGTTGTACACGAAAACGATAGCTCTTAGACGGTTGCAACAAGAGCACCTTTATTGTCACACAGGTCTTACTACACAATATACGATCTTCAAATGTTAAAATAACCTCACGGTGAAAAAGTTGTGCGCATTTGGAGGGTGGCTCACCCTTTTATTTTCATTAGGAAGGGAGGTATCCATGTGGGTTTGAAGATCCCAGTAGCGTAAATTAATGCTGAAAACATGGATTTTTATGCCCCCTCGTGTTCGATATTTTAAGAAAATAGAAATTCGATATTCAGAGGCTCATACTCCCTTAATTTTACGTTTAGCCTAAAAGTGCAAGACATGTTTTCTGCTTGATTTTTCACAAGGATTCACCTGCCGGAGTTTGTCTGTTATTTCTGTAAATATCCTGCATAGTTACATACAACCTAAAACTAAGTTGCTGAATAAATATAGAAGTAGGATATAGAATATTGATAATACATACTTAGCAAGTGTGGTATATATAACAGAAGCCAAAGAATATGCCTATATGCTTCCAGCCATTAAGACCAAGTTTCAGCTAACATTATTTATATAGCTACTTAGATACCGTCACTAACCAAAGTTTATAGTTTCAATGTGCAGTATGAATAATTGAGTGTACCACACTACGTACACGGCTTATTTATGTCCTGATATTTACTACGCCAATTAAATTTATAGTACAATAATTGCAGCTGACCACAATGTTGAGCTTGCTGTAAGGGATTTAATTGTATTTCCTGTACTATTGCTATTATTTGTACAATCAATTCGATAATAAAAAATATACACATACCCTTAACCATTTGTCCTCGGTTTTCATTGGGCCTATACCATCAGCAGCAGTCAATTGCGTCCAATACGGATTTTTTAATGCCGATGTGAACTGTGGTGTGAATTTTCATGTGGCTAATTCTGGGTGAGCCTTCATAAAATCTTAAATTGAGTATTGCTGCCGTTCCGTTACTCGTCCTTGGCGAGATATTTCCGTATTCATAATTAAATTTACGCAAAACTGTTCTCAAAATCAATACAAATATGTTGTAAACAAAGGAAGCGAAAAAACCCGCATTCACTAAATATTACCAAGAACTTCATATTGAACTAATTTTATGGCATATATGACTTTAAACAATCTATTTAAGGTAATACTATTCCACCTGTTATTACAAATGTCATTTACAATAGAAATCTGCACATCTCATCATAATTTTTGTAAGTTGCCAAACATGACAGCAAACAATAGGGTTCTGTTCGTAGTTGTAAAAAAGTCGGTATACCCGAAGATACACGAACGCGCTGGCCCTCTTACCGAATATAACTCTGAATACGGATTTTGTGTACTGGAAGGGAAACAACTTTCACAGTAGGCCGCGGCACAGTTGCTTCATTCCGACTATTGGTTCGTAACCACGAAACTCAGAATAAGCTCCCTGGTTTTGTGTAAACTATTGTTTTAAACTGTTTGCTTCCATTTTAGGCTGTGTGGAGACAAGTTGTCCGACATAGTTTCGCAGGTGAATGAGAAATGCCTCAGTGAAAATGGGGGACCACCTCACCGAGGACATCCCTTCGACGTCAAAACCCCGGAAGTTGGCGTAACTGAAGGCATACAGGCCACCCGAACATTTATTCAAGAAGGCAATATTCTGGCTCTCAACGACATGGTCGATTATGTGGAACGTTCCTGGATGGTCAGAGTTGGTTCTGATAATTTCAGTAATTTCCATCAGCCACGAAGGCCCAACAACTTTTTAGAGACATTCCACTCCTGGGTGATATAGGGTTACACCTCAACACTTGGAGTTTCGTAGAGGTCCAGATCAAGATATCCAACAGGCACACTATTGAAACAAGAGCTGTTGCTGATGTACGTCCTGTTCGACCAACACAACGGGAGAACCGGAACACAGTTATGTTTCGAAATGGTCTACGAAAGCTGGTAAACAGTAATAACGTTTCTGCGATATGTGTCTCACACGGTCGATAAGTTGATGTATTTGTTGGTAAACTCTAGAAACGGACAGGAAGCAGAAGGAGAGGAAGAAGGCCATGAACCTGCATCCCAGCCTGAATGCCAGACCGAGAAATTGTGGAAAATCAGGCAGGGCACGGACCAGAACCAATGGTAGAAAATACTCCCCGCGAAGAGCAAATGATGCAAAGGACATGCAACGTTTGTCTGCTTGAAGACTCAACCAATATTGTTGTACCATGTGGACATACAGGTGTGTGCAAAACTGTGCAGACAGTTTAATGACGTCGAACAGATCGTGTCCAATCTGTAGGGCAGAGGTAACCTAATACTTACGATATATTTATGCATACAACATATGCGTCACGGAAAATGTATGCACTTTGTTTTCCTATTCTAGTAAGCAGTAGCTATGGAAATCGAAACTTGCTATAGAAATGTAAAGATTTCCAATACTTCTTACATTTACTTTAAGCCCATTGGCCTAAAATTTTGCAGGCATAGGTACTATATCGAAATTCATCTTTATTTGTGTTGTAAGGGGCAAACGTAAATTAGGATTTGAAAGTAATTGTTTATAAGTGTAATTTATTGCTTCAGTGTGGATCGTCATGCTTTAGCATGAGCATATCACTGTCGGTTCTTACTGCCCGCCTTTTCCCCCGCCATCACTAACACCACAACACAGCCAGCGTACGGACTCCCTTCAAAATTATTCTGGGACCCTATTCTTGTGATGCTTCAAAACAGTTTCAGTTCAAAATGTCTTGAAATCTTGCAATGATTTTCTTTTCTATTCTCGAATAAAAATAAACTATAAATAGCAAAATGTAACTTAGAATAGTTTCAAAGGTTTTCAGCAAGCTACATTGCAGATTTTACCACCAAATTATGCAATCAATAATTAAACTGGTTGATTTATAAATGCAGTATTCAGTAATAAGATAATAATAGGAGTTGGAAAACGTTATTCAGATTAAGTGAACGCGAATATGCGTTCTATTTGTGGTTTATAATAAAGATATGCTAGACATTAAATTTCTGAATTAGTTATGAATCGCCCCACAATTCTCGGCCTTTTCAATTTATTTTCAAGAATAATATTCTGCTGTTGTAATGAACAGGTTTTAAAATATGGGATTTATGAAACTACGAAATAATCTAGTAAAAACTCGGGAGTGGACCCCCCAGGTCGGCAGAGCTATTGCGTTAAACTGGTCAGTATCTAAAGTAATCATGGACGATACCTATGTGCTGCTGGCTCTTTACATATTATTATGAACATAATTTTGGTTAAAGTAAACTACATTACCTCCAAAATGATTAATAACTGGGCGCTTCAAATGTTGTTTCACTAGAATAAGCATACCACACATTCAATGGTTTCCAATAATAACCCATGTAAACATTTGACCACTCCCCTCAATGGTAAAGATGTTTACTATTATTACGATACAATGCACATGTGTAATAAAATTTAAGTGTCATATTAGAATCTAATGCATTATTACAGTAAAAACTAGTGCCGAATTAGACCAACTCAGGGGAAAAAATAGAAAACAAGTTGAAAATTTGCACATACGTAGATTAGACAACAAACTAAAAGTTTCAAACAAATATCATTTGGGGAACTTATTTAAACAACGTATGATATGTTAGAATTGCATAGTAAAGATGAGTTTAAAATTGTTAGAAAGCGGTACGTTTTACTGACTTCTGGTTTTGACCACATTTCTTTCTAATGAGAACAAGTAAAATATATGTATAAATACACGTGGTAATATTATATAGTACAGTCCGGTAAATAAAATAATCTCAAATTCAAGAAGGTTTCCCACATTATGCATGTATTTTAGTAGATATATTACGTACACAACCACGTAAAACTTATGTAGAATACATTCAAACTAATAGGCGACATAACACACTTTAATGTTAAGTTAATGTAAAATTGGCTACTTGTGCAGCCAATGAACTGCTAACACCATATCGTGAATGAGTAACAACCGCGCTTGGTTCCGTGATATAGGCACGTGCAGGCAAGTTCCATAGTTCAGTGTATAAAAATAGTATTTGTTGGAGAACATTTCTCCGGAAATAATGTGAAAAAGTCCGCAAATTCGAAGAGCGCGCACTACGAGGCGCAAGTCCAGTGGCTAGAAGGGTGTGTCATTGCACTGCAATCAAGTATCAGGAGGATATGTCGGGAGGGGAGGGCCACACATGTGCCTACAGAAAGAAAACACCTAAAGGCCACTGTACAGTACGTTATTATATGCTTGTAGTTTGTGTGCTTCGTTTTGTTTGCTTAGTGCAGAGTCGATAGTTAACAGTTGAATGGGCGCAGTATAGCGGTAACGGATTTTGCGAACATTACCAACACGCCACTATAGATATTCACAGACATACTGATATGCAAGTGATGTATATAGACGCACATGAAACCTTCTACTTAAATAATAAAAACTGTGGACCATGTAGGTGTTCCAAGTTCTATCTCCGAAAGGTCGGTCGCAGATTTTTTGTGTGAGGGAGACGTTTCAATCACACTTGCATTCTGTTAAATGTATAACATATTGATAGGCAAAGAGGTTACGAAATAGCACTTTATGCATCAAAATGGCACTTTGCATCAGATAGTGATAATAATTTAACACTAGCTACTCGACACAATATCACTTGAAAAATAGACTGGCAACCCAATTAACTACACAAAGCCTACCACACTAGAATATTTCAGTATAATACTGTAGATGATTATAATCACAATAACAGATGTGGGATTGATTAGTGATGTTTTTATTATCCTATAATAATTATTCTTGCATATAAAGATGAGGGAGTTCCATCACAGGTTGTAGACAGGAAAATTTTACAATATATTTTAAAAGCACCAAAAACGTCGCAACTATTATGATAGCTTGATAAAGCTTACTGTTACAACGGCTGTTGGCTAATGAGCAAGGGTGGCCATAATATTGTAATTTATTTTAGATTCCAATTAAATTACACAGAAGAATGTGTAGCAATTTTCTGAAAAAAGTATTTAAAGATGTGTCATAATGTGTGTAATTACTGCCCTATCGTTAGTTGTTGACTAAATCAAGATAACAAATATTTGTAACAAAATTCGTGTATAAAAATGTTACTATACGGCACTGTTACCCCGAAATGATTCCAGAAGCTATAGTTGAAATACGTACCCTAATATTTATTATGTATTAATATTTTTTGTATATTATTGCAGATGCACCCAGAAAAATCTATCGGAGTTAAGAAAGCAACTACGACCAAGCCGGAAGGTTGGTTGCTGTACTACGCCGATAACGGCCAAGGAAAAGATACAAAGACATAAGAGTACGAGCATTCAAGAAGCTTTCTTAGGAGGTGGAATGGGTATTCTAGAATTTTTTATTCAACAAGTCACAGTGTTGACAAATTGGAAAGAGTTCTGCGCTATGGGACAGCCAAGGAGATGGCAGTAATGCTCAAGATGCACCCACACCTGCGAGTCAGGATGTTGCTTCGCCTTCTGTAGCCGCGTAGGCAGCGGCCCCAACCACACCGGCTTTCAGGATGTAGTTGCACCTGCTGTAGCTAGGGAGGTTATGCTCCCACACACCTGCGGATCAGGATGTAGGTCGAACTGCCATGCTGACCCTGTAGCCGATGAAGTCATTGTGGGTTCAGACAATAGCATCTAGAGGCACATAAGTGTTACATTTGTTTAATGACTAGTCCAACGCGAGTAGCTGTGTCATGTGGCTACACAATGTGTGAGCATATTTATGTTATGTCATGGAACACGGAGTTTCAAACACACTATTCGGTAAGATGCCCGTAATGTTGAGCTATGTCTACAATAATCATTAGAATGATATTGTAAGTAATGTAGTTGTGAAGAGACTGTATTAAATTAAGGTACAATTAAATATTTGAACTTCAGATATAATATGAATAAGTACTGTGTCTCATTAGTAAAAGTTTTATAAGGTTAATAATATAAAACATATATGTGTAAATATGTATAAGCAATTTTAAATATATGACGATTCCAGTTTCTCAATTTTTTGGTCACTTTGTTTGTAATAAAATGTTATCGCGATGCTGTTGACTGCTGATATGACGCAGTGGTGCTTCTCTCATCTGTAACAACATGTTGCATAAAGATGATGTGCTGACACAAACTTAACAAATGTTAGGAAATTATGATTCAAAAGGCTAATTTTCTGGATGCTATAAAATAACTACTGTTGATTATTGTTTATTTGTACATGTTAATCAGTTGTTCAGCTTCATGAATTGTGTGAGAGAATATTTTTGCTGCAATTGCATGTACTTCCATTTTTGGACAAACACTGCACTCACAATAATGTTTTTCATTTGCATGTGCAGCGGTATGGAATCTATAAATGCAGAAGAAGAACAGTTCAATAAAGTTGGGTTATTCCTTTCACAGGCAACCAGAAAATGGTAATAATAAGTTTAATACTGTACGTATCAACGATTACCCGAAGAGTAATTAGCATACTAGCATGAACAGAAAGAAATATGTATAAATCGTTAGTGATGTTCCAATGGCTGAGAGAGCATGGAGCATAAAGTAAATGATATATGAAAAAATGCTACACCGAGGGTTTACTGAAGCCACTATGAGGAATAAAAGAGCAAGGCTGTAGAACAAGTAGTAAGGAATAGTATTAGTTGGGACACAGGCTTCAGGATGAGGAAATCTGGTACTGAAATCCCATAATTTCGGTACCGAACATGTGTTACATATATATCTGATATGCACTGTCGTGTATAATGAAAACTGTAGTACCATAGTTTCGGGAACTAGCGTGCTTCATTTATTGCCATTGTACAATATTATTCACCACAAAGTGCCCTACTATTCACACATCGTATGAACGTAGCCCGAACTTCGCCGAACACACCCGATCAATTGTAGCTATCTTCCTGGCTGAATGATCGCAGTGACTCGTGCAAAAAAGTCACGAGACTGTTTTAATTTAAAGTGACTTTCCTGTTTACAATTTCCGTGTAGTAATTGTTCAATCACACGCATAAGATCTTGTGAAAGGAAACTATCTTTTAATTATTATTTTTCCAGCAAATATGGAAGTGCAGGTCGTAGCTGCATAGTGTTTGTAAACATGGTTTTTGCCAAGCCTAAATGTATAATTTTGTTATTGTGACGTATTTTAGTGCCGGAACTAGTGTCGACGTCGCATATTTCATAGTCGTAAAATGTAGGAATATTGCAACTTTCATATCTGGGAAATATAACTTTGCGGTTTTTAACGTTTTTGTACAGTCGTCAAACAATTCAGATGTTAAAATCAGTTCAAAAATTAAAAGTTTGTGGTATTAATATTGTATAAAAGATTAAATACTCTCACGTCTGAATGTTCAATGATGAATGATTTATTTCTCTAATCCACAGTATTTGCAGTGTCGGAGAGTTGTTGTTAGATGTGCCAAGTGTGTTTAAATTGGCTAATTTGCACTCTGTAAGAATTTTTCGCCAAATTTGGTACTGTAAAAGATGATTTAAAATCAGTGTTACCAGAAATCGTAATGTAGGGGCATATCTACATGTCATGCAGTGCATCATGTCACATGTCGCATGGTATGTCAAGTCATGTAATGTCAGATTATGTCTTATCATGTCACGTCGTCCACCCTGCCGTGTGGTGCCCTCCCTCCATCTTGTTTTTAGCAGTCCCTTGTGAAGTAAGAATTTTTGATTGAAATAAAAACTATTCCATGAGAATGTACATTAAGAGGTGGTATAATGGTATTATATTTCTCAATCACCATGTTGTAGATGGAAAATTATGTGAAATTTTTAAATGTTTGTTGCAATGGGAGCTTACAGTTGGAAGTTTGTTACCTGTAGACAAACGCCATTGCTCATGTTTTGCTGATCAAACCTGTGTTGAAAGAGAAAATACGAAAACAAGAAAAAAAACACAACGCACAAAAAAAAAACAATCCCAGAGGAATTCCGTCCGTTTATTTTTTTTCTAAAAATAATTATTATATTTGACAAAAATAAATTCTAGACATAGAATTCAGTCGAATTTCTATACAACACCCAGTCACTAAAGACAGACATAAATATATAACCAAGATAGAGTTTGACGTCTTACCCAATTCATCATACCGAGACTACAATCTCATTTAAAACAGATTATAGTAAGAATTTTTGCAGAAGCACAGGGTAGGAGAAAACAAATTAAAGAAAACGAAAATATTTTTATTGTTTTCTCATATATTTATTGTTAAACAGCAAAACTTTTTTTACAGAATAGTTCATAATTTCTTACGTGACCAAATTTCTAGCCAAAATTTTCACATCAAATCGGATGAAATACAAAAAAAAAAAAAAAAAAAAAAAAAAAAAAAAAAAAAAAAAAAAAAAAAAAAAAAAAAAAAAAAAAAAAAAAAAAAAAAAAAAAAACAGAAAAAAAAGCAATCCCATAGGAATTCTGTCAGTTTACTTTTTTCTTCAAAATAATTGTTATATTAGACAAAAAATAAATTTTAGATATAGAATTCAGTCGAATTTTATACAACACCCAGACACAAATATAGAAACAGATTCCCAATATGAAAAATATGGAAATAGACAAACAACAGAAAACAATGGACGGACAACAAACACAAGGCAAGTAAACACCAACGAAAAAATGCTGGTTTTTACTTGTGTTGTATTGTATATTGTCTTGCGTTTGTTGTCCACCAACTGTTCGCTGTTTTTTGTCTATTTCCATATTTTTAATATTTGGAATCTGTTTCTATATTTCTGTCTGGGTGTTGTATAAAATTCGACAGAATTCTATATCTAAAATTTATTTTTGTCTAATATAACAATTATTTTGAAGAAAAAATAAACTGACAGAATTCCTCTAAAATTGCTTTTTTTTTTTTTTTTTTTTTTTTTTTTTTTTTTTTTTTTTTTTTTTTTTTTTTTTTTTTTTTTTTTTTTTTTTTTTTTTTTTTTTTTTTTTTTTTTTTTTTTTTTTTTTTTTTTTTTTTTTTTTTTTTTTTTTTTTTTTTTTTTTTTTTT
>PNEQ01042521.1:0-14646 GCA_003012365.1 Medauroidea extradentata | reverse complement strand
TAAAAATAGATATTTCATCATGTTTCGGATGTGCTTGTAGTCACGTCGGCCGCCCTCGAAGGGTTAAGATGCAGTTGGGACAGGTATCTATGACGTAGTTTCGGCGGGTTTCCCACTATGAGCCACCCGGGCTTTGAGTCATCGGCCAGCCCTCAAGGTGTTACGAAACAGCCGCCGACCACTGGCCTCCAGGTACATGGCATGCAACAATACGTTTGGTGAAATATGTTTGTGCTTACCAAACTGCATTTGTTTGAGTGAAACAATAGGAATGTTTTAGGTAACAATCCTGCCATTGTCCGGTTGTTTAAAATAGAAAATAAATTAATTATTCGCCGATTTTCCTATTTCGGAGATACTATTCACGTTTCTAATCATGTACTGCATGTTTTTATACAAAGTTAAATTTCTTGGCAGAGGTGGGATTTGAACCCGAAAACCTAAAATTAGAAGTTAGTTAATGAATGCATTCCCCCATAACCTTGTATTGTGTAGTTGTCGTCGTAATTGTAAGTTGTCTTTTGGCACACAGACAAGACGAACACAAACACCCAGTCCTGAACCCGAGGAGGTGGTTGTAACTGTCACCTCCCCGGCCGGGAATCGAACCCGGGACCCTTGCCTCAGCAGCCAGGAGCGCGAACCACTGAGCCAAGTGGCCGGACCAACCACTAGACCAGCAGAACTGTTGAACAACGGTTGGGTTATGATGATATATCAGGGAAAGTTTATTAAACCGATAGAAAATAATGGGTTGCGTTTGTTACATTGTTTATTATTAATAACCACATTTTAACGAAATTATGTATTGAATTAAACAAAAACATAACTAACCAAAACGAATAAGTTGCCAGCGTGTCCGACATCTTGATCACGTTATAGAAACAACTGTTTGTTTATCACAACAATGATATTACATCTTTCACGCAAACAAATGTTAAGTACGTATACGGCGAAACAAGTATATATTTGGTAGAACCGAATGACATGTTTGATCACAAATGTTTGCGCTAAACAAACTACATTTGTTTGAGAGAAACAACAACGAATGTTTCAAGTGAAAATTCAGTTTATTGCCACAAATATAGACTGAGACAACTAACTGCGACTTGGTTATGCCAACAAAATATTGTTTAACTGAAACAAATATGTTCAACCATATTACCTGGTCACAGTAAAAAAATTTTGTATGTTTTTTGTGAACAAGGCGTTTTTAAGTGAAACATCGCATGTTTCAGTAAAACACATATTCCTCAAACAAATATATTTTGTTATGTGAACAATTTCTTTCTCTCAGTGTAACACGGACGGCGTATAAAACTTGCGTTGCTTCCGCTGTAAGGTTTTCACTGTGGGACTTCAAACGGTGACTCTATACTCTTACTGAATCTGTAACTGTAGCAAAGTTAAGTGTAACTGTAGGCCTCAATTTCGATTCAAGAACGAGGGAACAACAGACAAATCATTTTAAGGATTAAAAAGTCCCACGATATGAAATTTGTACAGAAACAGTCTCAGTCATCATCTTAAAATAAAATTTTGCCTAAAGTTGGCATACATATATTATATTGTGTGTCATAGGAGAGTCCTAAGGGTTAATTAAAAATATTTTTTTAACTTGATGAGACTTCACTTCTGTACTAGTTTATGCTCTGCTATAATAAACCATACAAAATAATTTGTATTTTACAGTGATATGTATGAGTAATAATTACACAATGTCCAAGAAACGGCTAATGCCTTTGCAACGAAAATTTTTAGTAAACCTCTTGAACTGAAACATAAAAATAAACATATGGACAATAGCATGGTCCATACTTAAGAACCCGTTTTTTTCTGAAGACATTTCAAAAGTAAAAGAATGAGAAGAGAAGGAGCGAAACGAGTGACATTAAAGTCTGCATCTTGAACCCAACCGCATTTACGCGCATTACACTGGACTAGTGAGCGGTATTTACATCATACATGCTACTGAATCAACCGCAACATTTCCGTTATGTATGGCACTGAACTATAGCGCAGTATTTCCGTCTTGCATGGTAGTGAACTAATGCGAGGTATTTCCGTCATGTGCACGGAACTAGTGCGTAGTATTTTCGTCACGCATATCACCGAACTAGTGCGCAGTATTTACGTACAGCATGGCACTAAACTAGTGCGCAGTATTTACGTATACAGCATGGCACTAAAGTAGTGCGCGATAACATGTTTCCGTCACGCACGTCACTGAACGTATGCGTGGTATTTCCGTCGTGTGTGCATGGAACTGTTGCGCAGTATTTCCGTCATGCATGTCACTGAACTAGTGCGCAGTGTGTACGTCCAACATTGCACTGAATTATTGTACAGTATTTCCGTCAGATCACAATTACTGTATTTTAAGAGGCGTCCTCGTGATACTGAAAAATCGGCAGCAATGTTAATTATATCGTTCCATTTTTAATTTCCTTTCAATATGGGTACCAGATTTTGAAATATTATTTTACAGAGTTGCCATTTTCAGCTACGTTAGTTGGTTCCAAAACTGTTTTCAATGCCTGACATATATTTCGAAATAATTCGATAACCATTCTCTGGAACTTGTTTTATTCTGCTACATTACAAGCACCGTTGCTGATTTTATAATTTATTTTTAGACTGCAATCAGTCCAGAAAATTAAGAATACACATAATTGCGGGCTAATTGCTGCTTAAATATACGTTAAAAATTCAACTGCGATGTTTTTATTGTAACGTATGGTAAATAGAATTCATGCAATAATAGAAAATATTAAATTTTTCTTCTCAGAGTTTCAAAACTGAAAAAAAAAAGCCAATAATGCGACTGATGTGGAACTTTAACATTTATTTGCGAGAAGTAAAGCTATAATTTTCTTTTTACCTAAAACACACAGTTATTCCTTCCGAAAC
Source organism: Medauroidea extradentata (assembly GCA_003012365.1). Lineage (NCBI taxonomy): Eukaryota > Metazoa > Arthropoda > Insecta > Phasmatodea > Phasmatidae > Medauroidea > Medauroidea extradentata. Next base: position 11,736 of record PNEQ01042521.1, on the reverse strand, counting down.
TTTTACAATAGTTTTTGACGTAACATTCATTTTAAGGAAAACATTTCAATAAAATAATTATTCCCCTCCCCAAATCCCACAATCCACCCATAAGACATTCTTAAGGGCGCCACCTACCCGCACGTGAGAGACTCAAAAGTGACGGAGTAGTAAGGTCGACCTTGAAGCGCGCGTCAAATGCCGCGTCGTCTCAACGAGATAAGCGCTGAACTAGTTTGCAAGGTTCCCACCGAATGGTTTTTACTATGGGACATTAAGGGCACGCCTACCGCAGTTTTCATCACAATTTTTTTTTATTTATTATTTGTACCAGATATTTTTTTCTTATTTAAGACACAAAATGTGACTAAATTTGGCTCTTGTGAAATTTTTTTATCTCTCATAGTTTTCGCGTAATGCCTTGTTAAAGTCATATTTTATCATGTTTCCGTTTTAATGACTACACTAAAACCAGACACAACAAAATCACAGTGAATAAATAATTTGAATTTTAAAAAATTGCTGAAATTAAAACAAAAATTTAAAAGTTCAATAATTTTTTAAAAAATACAAATAATGTTTATTCTTTAATTTTATGAGCATGTCATTGTAGCCTGCAATATCTTTATTCACTGTGACTTTTTTGAGTCTGGTATATCAGTTGGTTTTAGTGTAGTCGTTAAAACGAAAACATGCAAAATATGACTTTAACAAGCCATTACACGAAAACTATGAGAGATAAAAAAATAAATAAGAGCAAAATTTAGTCACATTTTGTGTCTAAAGCAAGAAAAAAAAATATCTGGTACAAATACAAAATAAAATAATGATGATGAAAATTGCGGTAGACTGCGCCCTTAAGCGGTGACCATATAATTTTATTGGTGGAAAGTCTGCAACTAAGTTCAGTGCAGTTAGCAATCCGAGTTTCACATACATCCTGTTAGAATACGTTGAAGTACGGCATTTCTGAAAAGGCTGTTTTCAACCATGTAGGAGAACTTGGAAACAGTGTTTTTGATGGTCATGGCGTCTTAACAATTGGGTTCCGACCTTTTCTGAAGTGTTTTCTTTTCGTACGTTGGCACAATACACACGTGAAATATTTTCGTAGGATAAACCTGTTTGCGAACACACTGCAAAGAGTTTGAAGCCACCTTAATCTAAAGTGCTATCAAGAAAGAGGTCTGGGATTTTTTATTTTTCTCCAAAAAAGAAAATTTTCTTCTAAAGAAATACATGTACGGCTCTGTAGGTTACGAACTGTATGGAAATTCTAGAGTTTATCCTCAGTGAACCATCATATTGACAGCTATTTCGGGTTCGCTCGAGCCCGAATTTAATGAAGAGTTTTCCAACAACGTAGTTGAAAAAACAATAAGCTGCGCTCGTATCTTCGTGGGCTGGGCATCCACGAGTTGATCGCCTCTCGTGATAAGCTGTCCCCGTAGGCCGTCAGTCGGAAGTAAATCGAGGAGGGAAGCTGAAATTAAATATTGGAACAAAAAAGTCAGAGGAACAAAGGTACGTGACGGATTGATCAAAACCACGTCACGTCTGTAGCCGCGCCTCGCGAGGAGATTGGCCAGACGTGAGGAGTGACGTAGCGAAGGTCTGTGGTGCTCGTCGGACCGAGTAGAAGGAGCGTGGTGGTTTTCCTCCAGGAAATGAAGGTTACACTCAACCCTTCGCTGCCGACTCGGCGAGAACAAAAGGCAGCGCTGGCGCAAACCACATTACTCGGAGCGCCGCGCCAGGGACAATAGGCACCTAAAAGAAGGGAGGGTTTGTTCACCCTTCGTCTCCACCCCTGCCCGCCAGCCGGGGTGGCGCCAGATAAAACTGTGGGCGCCGCCGTTCTGGGAGAGCCAGAGCGGGGAGTCTTGATGAATCCTGCTCTTCATCGCTGGTTCTCGGCACCGCGACGCCCTGGCTATGAGAAACTTCGGCTCCACGAATAATTTCCGGTGGTAGAGCTGCATACGCCCCTCACTCAATCTCAACTTCTTCCCAACTCACGTGGTGTTAGTAAATAACAAACCATTAATTTAACAATTTAAAAATTAATGTTAAAACCGTCCTTGCCAAATTTTTAGTATTTTATCGAAATAAATTTTAGACATAGCGCGAAATGTTAGGTTTATACGTCAATCATGTCTGCCTGTGACTTAAAAGCAATTAGCACATACCTGAAAACACCATGCTTGAATAGTATGATCTTGAAATATATAAAACTTTACTTAACTTAGAGTGAAATGTAGTACATGAAATGTTGGTGCTTAATAATATGAGATGCTGTGAGGTAAATGTGGTCACTACGACCTTACGTAGCTACAAGAAGTATACAGCGATTAAAAACTATCTCTGTATTTTGAATATTATTGTTAAAGGCACGAGTATTCCGCGTATTAATCTGGCAACAGCCTAGACTTCTCAGACCTATACACACACTGGCCGGGCTTCTAACAGTAACACGCGTTACCACCACAACTTGTTTCCTTATTTATCACTGGCTTGTAGTCTTCAAAGATGTCGTCTTATCACAGAAGGAGCAGTGAAGTATACACTATAGGTAGAGGCAAGATTATTTCGCGTATTTATTCTAGGTCAGGTTGGGTGGCAAAAACGTATACTTCCCTGCGCCTTCTATGATTAGACAACAGTGTTTTAACACACCTTTGACGACTCCAAGCCAGTGATAAATAAGGAAACAAGCTGTGGGGATTACACGTAATACCAACTTGTACGGTCAGAAGCCAGTGAATACTCGACTTCGGCCAGTGCAGGTATAGTACTGACAAGACTAGGCTGCTGCCAGATGAATGTGCGAAATACTCGTGCCTCTAATTATAGGCATTCAGCCTGACCTAGGATCAATAAGCGAAATAATCTTGCCTCTAATTATTGTAGAAATAAGCCAAACCCAAAAGGATAAATGAAAGTTGCATGAACAAAACTTCGAGTAAAATAAATTATCGATAAACAAAAGCAATTATGTGTACCATAATAACTTTAGGTGATACGGTTATTACCACCAAACAATGTAGAGTAATATTAATTTTGCCACGTTGCATTGGGTAGCTAAGTACCAAACACAATAAAATGAAAAATGTATTCAGCAAGGTCTTATTTCGTGAAGAAGACCGGGTTGATATGTTCTTTGTTTTGAAGGTACTGGGATAAACGCCTGTTCGTAATGGGGCATGGAAAAAAAGTGTATAGTTATGCTGAAATTTTAGAATAGTTTTGCCCGACAAAATAAGATTATTATGTGAAAGCTCAAATGAATGTCTTCCGTATTTATTCGTCACTGCTTACATGTAGCCTATATGATATTCACTCGCCATCTGTGATGATTCTTAGAACCCAACGTTACATTTGAGTATATTTTAACCAATTCATTCGTCTTATTATCAGGGTTGTACTAATTTTAAGTGTTGTAAATATACAAAATGTGTCGGAAGGTATTGCTTTTATTTTATGTGGTGTAAGCTAATCGAAAGGAAAAACAAAACATGTTTTCAATGTCGATGAAGTGAATAAAGTGGAATTACTATACTGCCATAAAATACACCGCGTCATCAAAATTAATATATATGTATATATATATATATATATATATATATATATATATATATATATATGTGTGTGTGTGTGTGTGTGTGTGTGTGTAGTACTTAGTACTAAGCATTCTTTTCAACATTTAAAAAATTGTGATTTAAATGTTGATTTTCAATGTAAGATTACTCCAAATATATGTTTCATTTTGTAGATAAATATGTAATACAATTTCAGGTAACGTTTCCTGAGCAATCACATCACATAAAATCTAAAATTTTGAGTGCGACAAAGTTATAACACAGGACATTTTTGTATAAACGCCTAGTTAAAAAAATATTTTGTAAATACTATTCGCACTTTTTAAAAAGCTTTCTTCACCGTAATAATATCATATTAAAAATTATTATTGGAGTCTCAAGTGGAAAAATAAAAGAGTGTATTGTAAGCAAACCTTACAACATAAACTGTCGTAACAACATCGCAAGAACGTCTAGAGGTCCCTTTTAAGTTAAATTTTTTTATTATAGCGTTGCAAACTCATTTACGGATGAAAATGTTTTGTGGCTACTACAAAATATTTTGTGGTCACCACAAAATCGTTTTGTAGTCACCACCAAAATATTGTGGTTACCACAAAACTATTTTGTGCTTACTACAAAATAATTTGGCAGGGAAGACTCCCTACAAAATTTTTCTTTCAGTGTTGCTTTGTTGTTAGAGCATCCTTTTTGGATATACACACATTTTAAAAAATCGTACAACTTTCTAACGTTTGAAATCACTTTAAAACTGAAATAATATTTACAAAGCATTTTTTAAAAATTGTTTGAATTTGTGTGAATATTGAGTATACTTATAAAACGTAAAAAATTTGTATCCGCAGGCATTGTTTCTGGTACTGCAGTAATTACGTACATTTTCAGTTGGTCTCAATGGTTTACTCTTTGATGACATAAAAAGTCAGAAGTTTGCATTCAATGATTTAAATTTAAGCATCATTCTCACATAGCAAAATTTAACTTTAAAGAAAACTGTCATGCGATCACGCGTATAAGATAGTCGAAACAAAATTGTTAAAACATTCACAAACCAATATTGCAGCAGCTAGTTTTCTACTTGAGGAAGATTATTTTAATACTCGTAGTTTGCGTGGGCAACACCGAGATGAACAAGAAAGTCCGTAAAGGCATATACGCAGGTACAACAGGCAATTATCTACATGAAATTATTGTTTTAAATTTTAACTTTCGCAGGGTCAGCTTAGCTACGTAACGTGATGAAGAGAAAGTAGACGTTTGCTCCGATTTCTTCCCTTATGCTCAGGTTCTCACAGATTATCTCTGCACACTGATGTCCACGCGTCAACCTGCCAAGCTGTCATGTTACAAATACAATTGTGTCGGGAATGTACACAACCGGCGCTCTTGGTGAGGAAAACAAATATTTATTTACCTGTATTGCGGGGTAATATGTTTTGACCTATCCACGATGTTCCATTTGAGTAATCTATAGCAGTGCAAAATAAATGTTTTCCACATTTTATTTTCAGCTATGTTTATAGAGACGTTATCATACAGGCGGCAACGCATCTTATAACGTGTACTGTTTGCAGTTTTGTACTATGGTGTTGATTCTGGTGGACAGATAAGACAGATCATCCAGGCTTCCTACTTATGCTGTTTTGGCGAGTTTTATTTTGTAAATCCTGAAAGAAAGCAGATATCAAAGAAGCGTTACATAGAAATGTTGAAAATCGTTTTACTAGGTAAACTAATTTTTGCAAAACATAAATGTCTATAATTTTGGCTAATTTTCGATTTAAAGAAAGGTGGAAAATGCCCTGGCAATTTTGGCGCAACTACCATCAATTAAGCTGGCACTAAAAGGGTTAAGTTGACGGTCAGCGGCTGTAGATTCTGTTTTTAAGTGCTAATAGATGAAGTACGAAGTATTCCAATCGATTTAATAACGTAAGGAGGTTGGCTTTAACCATCAGCGGTCCGTTTCATGGCTACAACTATCAAGTAACATTTGGTTTTTAATTGAAATACTTAACTAAAAGAAAGGGATTTTATTGTTAAAATAATGCACTAACCTAGTGTTTTGTCATCCTTTCCGTAGAAATTTATTTTCTTGGTACACTATGCTAATTATTAATTAAAACTGATTTTATGGCGACTATATAACTTGTTCAGTTTTTAGTATTTTAGACTTTCTCATCAAAAACTGCTTCATTAGCATTAACAATGAAACTTACTAACGAAAATAATACACACATTAAGAAATTAAACAGTGATTACAATATTTTGGGATTAACTTCTCGTAACTCTGCACATTTTAGCAGAACATTTTAAATATTATTCCAAATTTGTTTTTCGTAGTTCTGAATCAAGTATTTTGCAGGAAACGTCTTGATTAGGCTCTGTTATAATGTTTACCAAAAATTAATGAAAATTCTTATGGTACCGCTAGGGTAGATGCAACAGTTAAGGAATTTTAAAGCCAAACTGTTTTTTCTAACTGTGAGAAATATATTACGATAGGAAACTTTTTTCGTTGGTCATTTGTTTCAGTAAGCAATGCGCTGTAAGTTAATTGAAAAAATGTTAACATATTAATTAACGAAACGTAATAAAACTTGTGTGAATGGCATCTTCCCCAAAATGACACGTTCCCTCGAGTTATCTTAAAATATTTGATACCTAAGAAGTTATCAAAGTTTTTTCTTGGATAACAGGCTAGGAACATAAGATTTTAGTCAAAGGACTACTGAATAACAAAACGGAAAAAAAGTTGTTTTATAACTATGCACAAAACATTATTCAATTTTTTTTTTTTTTTTTTTTTTTCAAATTATCACTGGTAATTTTTGTAAGTAAATTTTTCTAGCTTTCTAAATGTTTGCGTAATAGCAAGTGAAAACGAAAACGTAATTTTTCTTGTATTTATATGTAATAAGAGGCAAGATAAGTATGTTTTGGGTCTCGTAAACATCGTGGTCATTACCGGGACTGGGAGGGAAGTCGGTCAAGTTCATTGTTAGGAACCACCCCAGTATTGACCTGGAGTGATTTTGGTTACCCATGCATACAGTTAATAGTAACAAGCCTACAGAAATTATATAACTCATATGATCTTTGAAAGAACTGTGCAATGGGAGTGCATGACTGGATTTATTTACTTGGACATACTCCACTGCGAAATAAATGACTGTCAAAAGAAAACTAAAAATAAGACAAGAAAACATAAAAAAGCAGAGTATGCTTTAGTCAACAGGATAAAAAAAAATATGTGGATCCCGTTGATTAAAAGAGAAACAAATTTACAGCACGAAATAAAAACAAACACTCAATCCGCCACAACCAATCAGAGCCAATACATGCTGCGCGACCAATCAGGAGACAGCTCGTCTCCCATTGGCTGAGCACGATAAGGCACTTTACCCTATATAAATCCATGGTTTTTCCAGTCTCCTCATCAGTCGCACTCGTGTTCCTGAACCCTGTGTGTCTACTTGATGACGGGAACAGATTCCAGTTCCCGAAACGTCGTTAATACTGACTGTTTGGAAAACTACTGTGTTTTGTTTCGTCATTTGTGTCGTTTGTTGTTTTTCTGTTTGTGTCCGACATCTTTGTGTTTCGTTTAGTCTCATCGTTGTATTGTTTGCTGTATTTCTGTTTGTGTTTTTGTTTCGTCTCATCGTTGTGTCGCATGTCAACTTAGCTATTTTTATTATTTCTTTTTATTTTCTGTTCGTTTCTTGTTTTATCTGACCAGATTCCAGTTTTGGAATTTGATGTTGTGTATGTATCATGATGACAAAAGCATACTCTGGTTTTTTATGTTTTCTTGTCTTTTTTTTTTTCAGTTTTCTTTTGATAGTCATTTATTTCGCAATGGAGTATGTCCAAGTAAATAAATCCAGTTATATAACTCACATGCGATAAAGTGCTTTACTGAATGGCAAATATTACTCGCTGATATGTTTTGAATCTCAAAAATGCGAAAAGAAATAAATTTTACATTTTTAAAAATCGCTTTGAACTATAAAGAATATACTTCATTACTGACAATTGTTTTGCTACTATATTGTCACGACGGTAAATTTCGGTGATTAATTTTTTTTATTTTTTCTTCTCATCTATACTCAAAATAGGTGGTATAGTCATGTTTGGTTTATAATTTTAATGAGTATTCAGCTTTCGGGAAGTCACTTCTTTACACTGAGGATTGTGAACGTCTAGAGTGTTCTGATACAGTTTCTCAGTTCGAGTTTTTTTTTCTCTGTTCCTGGAAGCCTGCAGAGGTTGTTGTCACTGCAGCGTTTGTAGATTTCTTTGTAGGCAGTGTCCCGGTAGTGCGCGCAGGCAGATGACATTGTGTTAGATTGTAGGTGGGTGAGAGTTGTGGTGATGGATTTTGCCGTGTCGCAGGGCGATCGTGCGCTGTGGATCCATCTGGTACTTTCGGCGTGCGGCGACCTTCCGGGGCCACTGGACACCTCTGTCAACACTCCCCCGCTCTCCTGTCCCACATTAACATCTGTAGTCAGGCAGACGCACAGGCAGGAGTGTGTATGACAGCACATTTCTGTCGTCCCAGTCCAAGACAGGACAGAGCATGGCGATGCCCCGATAGGCGAGGATGCGTAGCCCTAAATGTTTGTTGTCATACCAAGTGGGAGATCATGTTAGTTGTATTATTTAGTTCTTTTCGTTCGATTAATTAGTATTTAAAATGAGTAGTATGTGAAACATTTTGCCAATTACTAGAGAAGACAGCAAGTTGCCCTGAGATGGATGGGACTTCGCTGGACAGGAACATCAAAACCATAAGTATACTTTTTATTTTTATTTACTATTAATTTTCCTAGTTATCGTAATTTGGATTTTGTTATAAGTAACGGTCGTGGATTCCTTTACGCGAGTATTTGCTATTGGCCAGTACGGTCGTCGTTTACTGAATGGTTCAGAATACTGTAAAATCTTTTAATAATGTAATGACCTTGAACTTCACTGTAACAATCGTATTTGTATAGTTTCAAACCAAATCTTTTTATCATTTAATACATGTTCATCACTTGTTAACGTCTTATTATATAAATTCACGCTTTAAAATTCTTTGTTAACTTCACTTCAAACTATTTTTGAAATTCCACTATTGTGATATTTATTTCTGTAAGATTTTATTTTATTATTTTGTAAAAAACACCAATTATTTGAACTCACTCTTTTACTTCAATATTCTAATTACAATATTACTATTAATTGATAGCCCCTAATGGTAGTAGTTATAACTTAATAAATTAATTAGGCTACTAACTTAAGACATACCTGCGGATGTGTCATGAAAGCTGGTCGTGTACGACAGGTTAAAGTAAAGAATACTACAAGATAGGAGACGCGACCCGTAAGGGTCCACATTTTCTGTGTTCGATCCTCAGTTTTCCCTCTCGCAGATATCGCCAAGCGATACCGTTCCATTATTTCATTAAGGTTGTGCATCCATGTGCTGAAGCAAACATTAGTCGTTTATGTCACTAGGCTACAAGGTAGAATTCTCGTCTTGAAAGTGTTTGTTGGTTTTATTTGGCTTAATGCACAAGGAGCTACGTATTTATTTCCACCACACTTCTATTTATTAATTACAGAATTAATTTCGTGTTATTTATGGTTTAGCGTTATGGTTCATATTTATTTATAATTAGTTATTGTTTCTTTTTCCACCTCGTAGACTTAACAGTATTCAACCATAAACCCCCCCCCCTTACTTAAAATCACTTCAACATTAAATTATTCCTCATCTCTTCATTTCATATTTAATGTTTTATTTATTTTACTATGCCTACAATCTGACAAAAATATGCTTTGAGATGATTTGAGATGTGAATGCGCACAGTAAATGTATTTTCTTTACTGCGAAAATGATTAATTTGGGACTATTTACTTCGCTTTAAAGAACTCGGAAAACTATAGACCTTTTCCAAAGTCTCTCAATTTCCCATACATTTTATTTGTGTAAGTACTTCGACAACCATTGCATGAAATATCTGGCGGTTGCAGTCATTTATGTAACGTCTCAATCGTTGCAAGTGTGAAACTGCAATTATTACTATGCAACCTTTCTCCAAAGAGTAACTCTACTAGTTTGCTGAAGGTGAAAAGGGAACGGGTTCTCAAGCGAGCTACAATCTGCGAACATATGTGAAGGACTATTTAACAATATTATGCTGGACTGAATATTTTAAAATTACGATTACATATAATGATCATTAAAACACACTCCGATAAACTACTACTATTTCAACGATGGAAGTTCTTTTTTTTACTGCATACATAAATAACAAGCCAACATTTTTTAAAGATGTTAGTCATGCCAGTGCACAGCTGATCATCTGTTACAGGTCTGTAAAAATTGAGCGTGGGTCTTCGAGTTTGGAGACGCATGCCTGCGCTGATGAGAAAAGTGGCAGCTGTAGGTACGGAAATTGAGCTTATCTGCTTTAAAAGAAGTTTGACAGGAGGTGAACATGCCGATGTAGAATGTGTGAACCAGAAAGAAAGGAATAATGACGTCAGCTTCCGTCTTGCGCTCCTCAGCGTTATAGCGGGCTGCATCATCTGCAGGACTCATCCTGCTCAGCGCCGAATCACGAGAAATCTCAAAGTAGGTAGAACACTTACAGGTGGTTCCTTATAAAGTGAGCACTCAAACAAGCACTGCTAAATTTATATATTTAGCCAATTCGTAACTTTCCGTGCGTAACGATTGACGCCGCGAAACGTCTAACCTCTCTGGACACGTCACTTGATGTTTGCGCGTGTAAGATAAACTGTGCAATAGTTTGATATTATAATGTTTATAAATTACATAAAAAACAAGTATGTCGATTTCACTTGATTTTATTTCAGTACTAGCTGTCCCGTTGCGGCTTCGCCCGCGTGTACTATAGAAAAGAGTAACTAACTTTTAGTTACGTGTTAATTGATGGTGATACTATATTCTATATTATACTATATTCACTGTTTATCTTTAAAACATCAAATACAAACAAATTTGTCCAGTCCACTGCGCTAAGCATACTTTTTTTAATTAATCTTTATCTATATATATATAAAAATGAAAGGTGACTGATTGACTGACTGACTGACTGACTGACTGACTGACTGACATATCAAACTGCAGCCCAAACCACTGGGCCCAGAATCGTGAAATTTTTTGTGGGGGTTCCCTTCAGGTCGTAGGCGAGCACTAAGAAGGGATTTTTCGAAATTCGACCTCTAAGGGGGTGAAAAGAGGTGAAATGTGTTTCCGAAGAAACGTCGATAGAGCTCGAACCCAACGGCCTACCATCGTGATTTTTACTTTAATAGGACACTCGTAAAAATGCATATTAGCCAATTTCAGGATTTTTCGAAGTTCAACTTTTAAGGGGCTGAAAAGACGTTAAATGTGTTTCCAATAAACTATTGATATCTATCGAACCCTTCGGGATAGAGAGTTGATATTCACTTCAAAATATTGCTTACGTAAATACCCAAAAAGTTGTTTTAGGTTTTTTTGAAATTCTACCCCCAGACAGTAAAAAGGGGCAAAATGTGTTTTTAATGAATCGTCTTTATCTTTGAAACACAATTGGCTATCGTCGTGATTTTAACTTTAATTGGTTACTTTTACAAATGTCTATGGCAGGACTCAAAATCGTTTCGAAATTCTTTATTTAAAGGGGTGAAAATACGTGAAATTTGTTTTCGATTATCATTCCATATCTATCGAATCAATCGAGATATGGAAGTACTCTTTGCTTTAAATTGGTGCTTTTGTAAGTATCCCAAGTACCATTAAAAATATATTTTCCGAATTCGGCCCTAAACTGGTTAAAAATGGGGTAATATGAGTTTTCGACTCACATTCGATATATATCGATCCCATAGTTTTTTATATAGAGACGTGATTTTTGTTTAGGATTGATGCTTACTCAAATACCTAAAAAGTAATTTCAGGAATTTTCGAAATTCGCCACCCAAGGACGTGAAAAGGGGTAAAAAGTGGTGAAAAGCGTTTTCAATTAATCGTCTATATATCTTGAACCCAGCGGGCTAATGTTGTGTTTTTTACGTCCACGAGATACCAATAAAGTATTCTAAAACGTGATTCAAGGGTTTTTCGAAATTTACTCTCTTAAGTGGTGAA
>PNEQ01042520.1:32646-81877 GCA_003012365.1 Medauroidea extradentata | reverse complement strand
AGATGCCCGAGCCGAAGAGCCGGAGTCAGATGAGCATAAGATCTTGTGACGTCATCACGGAGCACTTAATACGTAGGCAGGGAAACAAGGGCATGTCAGTTCATATGGGCCCACACCAAACTGGAGTCAGATAAGAATGACTCGTTAATCCAACCGTACTGCTGGTAGACATCTCAAAAGAACTGAATGGAGCCAATCCTGGCTCAAGCTGAACGTGACGTCACCCACTGACGTACACATGGCATCACCACACACTTCCTCATAACCTCAACTGTTCTCCTGCAACACTCCTCAAGAAAAATACATTAGTTTCCGGCCGATACATTATGTATACTACAAAAACAACACAAATATATACAAAAAAAATGACACTGTATACAGAAATTCAGGCCTCTAATAGTTAATTCTCTACATTTATATAATTTCAAAAGGCTCTAATAGGGAAGGACACTTATTTCTGTGCCTCAAGGACACGTGATTCCGGTACATACACTCTCAGTCAAGGCCGCTCTCATCGTAACATACTCAGCAGTTCTCTCTTATTCTCGTTTTCCCTGCCGGACTCTGCTGTCATCTGGCCGTACGTTACTCCTTCCCAGCTGGCCACACTTACACACTTCGCGACTCATCGAGTTCGAGACCCGCTATAGAAAAATACGTGGTACCTATGTTCTCAAGTTTGAGGCCCTTCAGGACTGATTTAAATTAGTTTAATAAAATTTACTTTTAGCTGACGGGGTCATAAAATTTCTGTACGTCTCTTTCACTATTCTGGCTCAATTTAACTTACTTCGAGGCACTCTTGGGTAATCCTTACATTTTCTCTAGCATTTTTCTACTGGGTTTTTCATTCCTTCTCCCGTTTTCCTCAATGACCTAATATTTTCGGGAGGGGGGATTTAATTTTCGTGCCTATCCAGCAACAACATGTCCCACACTGTGTGTCAAATGATATGGTGGCGTTATATTTAGATAAAAAGTCACGCCCAAGTACTATTCCAGTTACGGGAGCCGCAACAGTATTGATTAGGTGTTGATAACACGTTTTACCAAGGGGGAACCATAAATTTACGGACATATTAGTTTGTAACTCGTGTCCCATAACACCAACAATTTTGTTCAGAGACGTCTCTTTCCTATACTGTTCAGGTAACAGGTTCTCGTCAACTAGGGACACAGCCACTCCACTATCAATAAAAATGGGTACCTCCTGCTTGAATACACTGGACTTAAATACCGGTACGCCATCTATGATTTCCAGGGGTATTTTCATTTGGTCCGTTTTCTCGATTACCGACCGTTCCTCTACCTTATTTCCGCCATCGAGGCGTTCTTCGGCTGTTTTACATTCACGGCGTATGTGACCTGAGTGGTGACATCTACAACATACAGGAGCACGATTTTCAGCATCCCACCATGCGCGTTGTACACCCCTATTCCGCTCCTGCAGGTCACTGGCCGAGTACGCCCGTTTACACTCCCGTGTACACCCTTGCGCCGTCGGCAAATTCTTAGTCGCCGCCTGTGTCGACAACTCCTGCTGACGCCGACTTTATACTTGCCCGTTCTCTGCTCGTCTGTCCGCCTTTACCTGAGCATGCAACCAAGTTACTTCCTCGGCTAATTCTTTCAACTGCCGCTGTAGAGCGTCTATTGTTTTACAAAGTTGAACGTACCTTTCCTGCTCCGCAACGCTCGAACCTGAGACTAAACGTGCACCACGTACCGAGAAAGAATAAAAAAAATATTTGTAAATTAATTTTAAGACACTAACCAGAAACTTAACTCAAAATTGGCTTAACACAATGAATTTTAAATACAACCTAATTAAGGGAACGTTACCAGGGCCTAACCAATATTGTCACTGGGATAACTAGGGGCGTTCTTAGCTTCCAGAAGTAGAGAACTCACGAGAGGTACACAACCTTAATATAGGTTCGTTATCAACCAAGAAAATTAAAATTAAAGAATTCGTTTTAAGAATTAAATACAAAAACAAAAATCAAAGAAACGTTTACAAAATTTTGACTAGAATTGACAATCAAGACAACAACAAAAAAACTACATACGACTTATCACTATTTCTACATTTCCATTTCTGCGACACAAATACCGTTACTGTTATTCAGCTTAATCACCTAACAAAGTTTACAATCTACTAAATCTCTAGTATTATTTTCCAGACATCTGGACTGCTCACAACGACAGTGCAAGTATTTAGATCATCTAAACGTCTCGTATCGTCACTCCTAACAGCCTCAAGGTAGGGGGTATTTCCAAAGCAAAAATAAATAAATAAAATTAACTTACGTGTTCCAATAGCCCGTCTTCATACTCTGTTCCAGCGGGCACCTTCCCACTGTCTCTGACCGATGACAACGACAACCACCACAGGGGGAGGGCAGACCCCCTTATAAAGCTCGTGCCCTGCTTAGCCCACATTTCGCGAGAGGCGATGACCCCAGTGCAGTGCCCCCGACTTGTGGAAACATAACCGCCCGGGTTTTCGGATAAATCTCCACGACCAGTAGCAATCCACAAGGACCATGCCAAAACACGAAATATAAAACCAATAAAATTATGAAATTTAGAATTTACCGAAAATTAGGACAAAAAAATTAGGGCCTCATAAAAATCAAACTTAACAATTTTTTTGTTGCGATATATTGAAACAGTGATATTTTGCATTTTATATCACAATGCGATTTTGCAATTTGTATACATTACCGGTATTTGTGTGATTTTTGCAATTTTTATTGTTGCACTATTTTTGCAATTTGTTCTGCTGTACGATCTCTGGCACTTTTATCTTCTTCTCATTACAGCTCAATTTTTTGCGGTTTTCTTAGCAGAGTAAGTTTTGCAATTTTTATCGCAGGTTTTTTTTTTGCAATTTATATCGCTGCACATTTTTCTTGCTATTTTTATTGTAATCGTGTTTATGGCTATGTTTATCATTTTTGAATTGTAATATCATCTTTTTTAATCACAATAGAAAATAATACAGTTAGCTATTAATTTTAAATATTTTATGAATACATGGAAAAGATAAAATTAACAGTGTTGTATGTACAGTTTATTTGATTAAATTGCATAATTTTGCACATTGAAACCAAAAATTTCCAGACGAGGATCCCCGGACTTCCCCCCCCCCCCCCTCCTCATGACGTGTTATCTGTGTCGAAAACGTTATGAAAATTCTCACGTTGGTATAACCTTCCTTCCCAAACAGAAATACTGGGTACGTCTCTGGTAAACATCAGCTTATATTTGTCCATGTATTCATAGAATATTAAAACTTAATGGCTAACTATATTATTTTCTGTTGTGATTAAAAAAGAACATGTTACAATACAATCTCTGGTATTAACATTCAGTTTTCAGTGTCAGCATGATTTAGTAATTCAAAATTATAAACACTTAGAAAATATGAATTTTTAAACTAATATGCAAACATCATTACTGATGACTTTTATATTTATATCAGACTAGCAGTCCCCTGCGGCTTTGCTCGCGAATATTATTCGTAACTGATTTTAGTTGAAAAACCTCTTTGTACCAGATTGGTACTTAGTCATCAAGTGTTAGAATGTTCAAGCGGCTAGTTGAATTAATTCTGAAGCGGGATAAGTAGCTATAGCTGTCCATGCGAAAAGCAGTCTTAAGTTTGTTCCTGTCACTAACAGCGACTTCGTCTGGGCCTTCTTTATAGCCCTACCAATTTGAGGTAGTGGGGTTATTACAGTCACCTAAGGTAAGAGGTTAATCGAATGAAAAACATCTGATTTACCCTGTGCACAACCATTGGTGACAGTGCCCTCAATTATATATTTTCAAAATATTCACTTTAAATTTATTGCCATTACTAAGTTTCAGTGGGTAAAGGTTTCGCGGAAACGTATTTGGTGCCCCAAACTTGAGATTAGGGAGATGATATATCGTAGGCTTACTGCCAAAAGTGACCAAGACAAAATGAGATAAAATGATAAAAATGCTAGGAATAATGCATATGTTGTTCACGAACAATTGCCTGAGTTTAAAGTCTATTCGTCGTTTCCTACTGTTGTGTCACAGTATAGGAACTTACCACATTTTTGTTAATTTCTACAATTTAATAGTGTTTTAAAACAAAATAACATTTATGACATAATCACTTTTGACAGTATACCGACAATATGTCAGCTGATGTTGTAGAGGAACCGAAGTGGAAAGCGAACTGCAATTTTACCCCTTTTAAACGACTACATGTAAATTGCACTAATTTGATCTGCCTTGTTGTATTTGAGTGTGAGAATTGAACATTCGCAAGCAGCTTTTAACGGAATTCGAGCCTGGAACCTCCCGGAATATAGACCTGAGTAACAAACAACTGCGTCATGTTATGTTGAAATAATTAATGAAAATAAAATTTAATTTAAAAAAATAAAATATTTGTGTCCTGGGCTTATAGAGGTTGTACAACACTACGTCTCGATAGGTTACTGTAGAGTGAAACTCCTGTATACGTAATTTCTCTCTGCTCGTTCCCACTTTTTGGATTGTCTGCCTTGAATGTGACCAACTTAGTTTTATTCTTAATAATCACATTATTTTATAAAGTAAAAAAAATTACATATAATTTTTTAAATATTTACGTAAGCATCACTCTGACCGAACAACACCTCAATATCGGTACTGGTTAGATAGATATCGTAGGTTGATGGAAAACAAATTTTGTGCTTTTTCACCCTTTTGAGTGTCGAATTTCGAAATATTTTACATCCACGTCTTAGACATTTGTATAAGTATCCAATTGAAGTGTAAATCACATCGCTAGCCCGTTCAGTCGAATCAAAATCGATCAATTACTAAAAAAACACATATTACCCCTGAACAATACTGAGAAATCAAATTTCGAAAAATCTTAAAACGCTTTTGCGATCATTTCAGTAACCATTATCCTGAAGCAATAATTAATTGTATATCTTGACGGGTTCGATAGATATTGAGGATTTATCTAAAACACATTCAAGGTCTTTCACCACGTACGATAGTTAATTTCGAAAAACCCTTGCATCACGTTTTAGAATATGTACTTTATTGGTGTCTCGTGGGCGTGATAAACACAACATTAGCCCGCTGGATTCAAGATATATCGACGATTAATTGAAAACACTTTTCACCACTTTTCACTCCTTTTCACCTCCTTAGATGGCAAATTTAAAAAATTCCTGAAATTACTTTGCAGGTATTTGAGTAAGCATCAGTCTTAAACAAAAATCATGTTGCTATATAAAAATCTACGGGATCGATATATATCGATTGTGAATCGAAAACACATTTTACCTTTTTTTTTTAACCGGTTTAGGGCTGAATTCGGAAAGTATATTTTAATGGTACTTGGGATAATTACAAAAGCATCCATTTAAAGCAAAGAGCACTTCGATACCTCGATTGGTTCGATAGATATGGAGGGATAATCGAAAACACATTTCACGTATTTTCACCCCCGTAATTAAAGAATTTTGAAATGTCTTGGAGTCCTGTCATAGAGATTTGTGTACGTAACAAATTAAAGTAAAAATCACGACGATAGCCAATTGTGTTTCAAAGATATAGACGATTAATAAAAAAACACATTTTGCCCCTTTTTACTGCTTGGGGGTCGAATTTCAAAAAATCCTAAAACTACTTTTTGGACATTTACGTAAGCAATATTTTGAAGTGAATACCAGCTCTTTATACCGAAGGATTCGATAGATATCTATAGTTAATCGGAAACACATTTAAGGTCTTTTCACCCCCTTAAGTGTTGAATTTTGAAAAATCCTTAAATTGGCCAATATGCATTTTTACGAGTGTCCTATTAAAGTAAAAATCACGATGATAGTCCTTCAGGTTCGAACTCTAACGATGTTCTTTCGGAAATACATTTCACCTCTTTTTCACCCCCTTAGAGGTCGAATTTCGAAAAATCCCTTTTTAGTGCTCGCCTACGACCTGAGGGGAACCCGCACAAAAAATTTCACGATTCTAGGTCCAGTGGTTTAGGCTGCAGTTTGATATGTCAGTCAGTTAGCTTTTATTTTTATATGTATATATATATATATATATATATATATATAGAGAGAGAGAGAGAGAGAGAATTAGGTTCATTCCAAGGCTTAGTTACCGTCACACTTTTTTTTTTTAAGTGTTGTAACATGTCAGTTACCAGTGAAACACTTAATAGTGTGAGATCATTTTAAGTTGTGTAAAGTAGCATACTTAGCTTTTAATTGACATCAGTGAATTTCAGTCCACCCCCTCCCCCCTTTTCTCCTTAAAAATGTTTCACAAGTCAGTAGCAATGTGTACCATATTTCAAAGTTCTTATACACTTCACCCCTTTCCTCTCCCCTCTACCTTCCAAAATCAGTGTTGGCAAGCTTTAATATGTTTAACTTGGTGAACATTCATAAGAAAATGTAACAGGTCTGTATTTATTATGATTGATTGGAAAGCTATGTGTAACTGGATATGATACCACAGTGAGTGTTTAAAAAATATTGCAGAACTTGATGTCATGGTTAGTATGTATTTGTGTTTCTCTGTATGCATTTTCTGCAGTGAATTCTTTTTATATAATCTGTTCTTACTTCCAGTTCTACAAACTGCCGGAAGTTCAGCAGTTGATTTCTATTTTCAATTCTGAACGTGATAAATGCAAGAAAATTTCTAGATCAGCTGCATTGGAAACCAGTAAGAAGTTTCCATTCATTGTGCTGGAAGGTTTGGATGGATCAGGTAAAAAACTATATGTACTCTTATACTCATGAGCTGAAGAATAGTGATTCTGGTTGCTATAATATCCACCTTGGCAACTGTTTGCCTAAACCAGTTAAAATGTTTGGAGTGTTATCTTGCATGATTAATTGTATAGCCAGGACTGGCTGCAACAAAATGATTCTCGATGTTATTACAATTTTACACCATTAATCTTTCTGCATTTTATCCCAGTTCTTTTATCTTCTCCTTTTTTCTTGTCTTTCTTCAAGAAGTCTTGTCAAGTGAGTGGTAAATGCTAAACTGACATTTAGAAGACGTTTGGAAGGATGAAGGCTCAAATCATGGCCCAGCTATCCAGATTTCTGCTGTCAAAAATATCTTTAGGCGAATACGGGGTTGATTTCATAATAGAGGCATGTTCGATTTTGGCCCCCATTTGTTGTCAGACATAGAGCCAATGGTTCCGTCTCTGACGATGTCACTGTTAAAGGAGATGTTAAGTTACTTTCTACCTCTCTTGGTCTTTGTCGTGCTTTTGTAGGTCATAAGTGTCATCTGTCGTCTTTGATAACTCAGATATATTTTCCCCCTCCCTCATATTATGTGATTGTATGTATCACCATCCCGTAGCTGTACAAACAATGTGAAATGTGTAAAGTATATGCCAGTTATGCTGCTGCCTGTTATACACTGCTAGTTATTTTATGTCCGCCAGTCTCTATAAATGAAGAACTTGTCATGCATGCACATCTGAATGGTCTCCGAACACAGCATTACAAATGGGCGGCTCTTATATAAAAGGAACCAAGCAATATTTTTTGTACTTTTAAATTAAATTATCTACACCAAGTACATTAAAAATCTTTAAATTTTGGTTGTACAAATAGAACCAAACTCCATGTGCCCTGTGCTACCTTCTGCAGTACACTGAACCAACTACACACAACCAACTTAACTTTATAAGTTGTTTTTTCAGTCCTTTCATATAAAAGTTATGCAAATGGGCTTCTGCTGTATTTAGATAAGGAGAACTTTGTGACAGCGAGAGATGACAGAGTGGTTTCAACTAAGGGAAGAATTAAAACAGAATTGTTTGCCGTTTGACTTGGGCACCGGAGGGGGCTGTTCTATCTGTTACTTTATGATATAAGTTTTGATGAATATATAGTTATCTGAATTAACTTCAGGTAGTTAACTTAGAGTGGTACATTAATAATATAAACTCATGAATACTGAGAACTCTACTACTTTATTAGCCATCTTGGCATCTTCTACCCTATAAATGCTACCAATCGTACACACATAATTTACCTATTACAGGGGCCACTGTGTTATAGTGACCAGACAACTTGTTTCTCACCACAATGATCCGGATTCGATTCCCTGCGGTTAGTCCCGGTTTTTGCATTTGCTTAAACGTGGCAGATTTTGCCTTTGGCCAGCAGGTCTTCTTTGGGTACTTTCCCACATTCATCCTTCACATTCAGTCATCACTTCTCCATTGTAGGACCCCATTTCATATTATCCTTCATGGTTTAGCAGCTACTTACGGGTCGGGCCCTCAGTTTAGAAGTCTGCTCACCATACTTGTAATTACTGTATTTATTTAGGTGCTGGACTTCCCAATGATTGCTTGATTCTCTAGTTATATGCATAGTTGATGTTGTAGAAAGAAAAGAGGGCCAGTTTGTACTATGCTGACTATGTTGCTTATTCTTGTATACCCATCTCTGTGTTGGTGTAGTGAGCAGTGGTGGCGGAGAGGGGGAGACAGGGGGTCACTGTCTCTTCCCTAGAACAGAGGGGAAGGACAGTATAAGCATTTGTACCCATCCTAAATTTTAATGTTTATAAATATATCAGTTTCTGCGAGTTATATATTCAATATTTAGACTCGAAAACTTACGACACACACTGTTGCCGTTACTTATCTCGTAAATACAAGCGTAGTATATTAATTTGTAATTAAAAACCGCCACTATAAACACACACGACACACGCAATTCGAGAATTCAAGTTCCGTTCAGCATACTGCCATAAGCGACAAAGACACAATTTACAAAAACAATAAAAAAACGTATTTTATTAACATGTGGAATAGAAAAAAGATATGTTACTTCTATTTCGACGTGCTCAGGCTAGCAATCGTATAACATAGCAGATTAGGAATGATATTCAAAAGTATTAGAAGTAACTGTTTATGAATGTGTTCATCGAAAACCCATATTTATTACACAACGGACAAACACACTCCTGATTCAACTCGCTTTCAAGCGAGCAAAGCAAAGCCGAAGCGGCGAAAACCTAACTCTGATGCCACCTGTCGGAGGATTTTTGAACTATGTCTGTGGTGCGAGCGTTAGTGGCTGTGTGTCAACGGCTGTTTTGAATTCAGCGGGCGGTTGCGTCATTTTGTGATGGCGCTAATCAAGTAAAATTACACAGTTAGTAGGTATGACAATAAGAGCGTAAATAAATATTTTATAAAATGTAGTATACAGAGAGGTCGATTACATCTTATGTTCTTTCACTAATGTTGTATACAAATAAGAAAATACACGGAACTGCATGCAATGAGTCGTTAAAAACAATACAAACAATAATGTAACTAATTGTTAATGTTGACAAATATGCAGTGATGGCTAGTTATTTTTATCAAAGGTTAAAGCTTTAGTGCTCACTTTATTCCGAATGACCTATACAGGAATGTTGTATTGTAGTTTTTCCATATTGACTTTCAGAAACATACAGACATAATTTTTTTTTCTGGTTATTTATTTACCACACACTGTTAGTGAAAGCTTTTCCAAATGAACACAATCTAGAAACATAACCTGTAAAATAATCAAAAACTCTGTGTACAGTGTAGTGGTAAAATTCACAAAATTTATTTCGAGTAAATGGAAATACTGTGTGTTAAACCCAACTGAACACCAAAAGCGATAACTATAATTGAAATGGTAGTGTGTAAATATATTAACTGTGTTCTGGAACAGCATACAATGTAAATTAAGGACATACAACAACAAATTCTCTCTGCCTTAAGGCCATGCTCTCTTGTTTATGTGGTTTTTATGATATTTTTTTTAAGGCTGAAACAATAGGATATATCAAAAATCTGTTTGGCAGATTTGTTTAAAATTATTTTTTCCATGATAACTAATTTTTGTCAAAGCAAGAAATTATACGATTTTGACTAAAAGTCAGTTAACCAGAATTTCATTAATTGCGTAATTAGCTAAAAACATAGTATTTACTGTTTTGAAAAAAAAATTCAGCCAACATGGTGAAGACAATTTTTAACAATACTACCAAACAGATTTTTTACATATGATCTTGCTTAGGCATAAAACAGTTAATATAGCTAAAAAAGTAGAAACACGAAAGCATGGTCTTAAATCAGTTGCTGAGAAAACATATATCTTTAACATTTGGTAAGGGATAAGTAACCTTCTGAGGTAATTTAAAGTTGTTAATGTTTCATATGTCTGGGGAGCCAGGAGTAGGAACATATCAGGTGCCACATTGAAACATGGAAGAACTATTTCTTTATTATACTAGTGGCCTACGAGATAGTGACGTGCCACTGTGTGCTCCAGACATACCTTCACATGCCGGTGGTCTGTATCAAGCTAGCTACATACAGACTCTCCAGTGTTCACTCCTCAGTGCTGCAAGCTTGCCTGCATGCTCACTAGCCGACTGTTTTCATTATCCAGCAACACCGACCAATGGCATTCAGCATACTACTGGGTGTTGCGTACACAAATACACACTGGATCTTCTAACACAAGACCTTATTTAAATTACCTCTTTCTATACTGGCTCAGCAGCACCCGGAGAACACTCTGGGAACTTAACGAGTCTGCTCGAAGGAAGTGGGCTATCCAAAAGGTAGCAGTAGTGCTTGGAAAGTGTGTATTCATAAGAGTATATATTATACCTAAACAGGATAGGGTTACTGTGATGTGAGGGTTAATGCAGGGTTTTTTATCAACCGGGTTGGTGCTCCAGCATGTGTGATGTCTTCTTATATTCTTCAGCCATCTTCGCCAGTAGTTTCCTTCTCTGATCATAATGAGACTCATTGTGAATAACAAACAAAGTATTAATTAATTAATTAATTGCACTTTCCATGATTCTGTTAATGTTTCTTGATGTTTGTGTTTTAATCGTACAAGAATTTTTATCTTTCTTGTGTGTTGGTAAGAAAGATCTATCTCCGAGGGAACTTTTTCTAATCTTACATGTGTGGCAGTATATACAGGATGTCCAGAACAAACGCCTAATAGGCACACCATGTGAATCCTGGGCTAAAATGGAGACGAAAGTGTTAGTGGTAAAATGTTGTCAGATGACAATTTTATTTTCACAATGTGACGATATAGCACTGTACATACTCCCCTCATGCGTTCCACAGATATCTTACGTATCTCACTACTATTGTTCTGACCTGTGTACTATTGTTCCAGGTTAAGATCCTGAGCAGTCCAAATATGATTCTCTGTTTATTTGACTTAACATACATGAAATAATACCTGATCATGGAGCGGGGAGGGGAAGGGACATTCTCCTTGTCGTGTTGCCACATTGTGCACATAAAATGTTGTACAACACTTCCACTAACATTTTCCTCTCCATTTTAGGCCAGGATTCGTGTCGTGTGCTTATAAGGCACAACCTATATAGTACATAGCAGCAATGATGAAGGACTGGTGTGTGTCCAGTTTAGAGTTTCTGAATCTTGTTCGTAACTGTTTGTCTCTTCTGCTACAGCAGTGTGTTTCCTGTTATTTTTTGTTTTTACTCAGGTACTTAAATTTCACATTAAAAAGAGTTTTTCTGACTTTCATATTGTAGTTTTTTAGAAATAGAAACTTAAGCTAACTTATTGAATTTTATGAATAAGTATATTTATTAAATAAGGCATTTTAGATCTCAAGTATACATTAATCAAATTTTTAGGTAGGTAGACTTGTTTTAGAGTTTTTATCATAGTCAGTTTATAATCTTTAATGCCAAATATTATATTCTATAATTTTTTTGACAAGTGTAAGTTGAATAAGGACATTTAAATGTTGTATACATCTGTCACATGTATTCTTTCAGGAAAAACCACCGTAACGAAAAAATTATCGAAGTCCTTGTCTGCAGTGTGCAGAGGGACTCCGCCTCAGTGCTTGCTGGACTTGAGGCTTAAATTTGACAACCATCCTATCCAGCTCAGAAGGGCGTACTATTCTCTCGGGAACTACGTAGCAGCTGATGAGGTGGAGGTGTTACGTTATCAACAGCCAGTCATCATGGATAGGTATTACCAACCCTGCACTCTTACACCATACAATAATGTTGTAAAACCTCAATTACTCATGGAGCATTATTGCGAGCCACAACATACATAATGGTCTCTTAAGAGTGCAAGTTAGGCTATTATTTATGTCCGTTCAACCGTGAATGGACACCATTAGCTGTGACGTCACACGAGAGCACTGGTTCCAAACAAATGTTGATTTTTAAAGTTTAGCATTGAAATATAAATGTAGATGTTAGTTACCAGTTGACTAAATACATTCTTTTAGTAATTTCCCATCTTTGAATTGCAAATATATTGTACTATTCAAACGAGAACAAACATGCTAGTTTACCTTTAGGTTAAGTAACCTCGTCACTACTTACACATAAATAAGTTTGAGTTTGCTGCAATGTTATCAGTTAGGCTATATTCATAACTTCTAGGATTTTACTTATTTCGAAAAACAATAGAATGTACCCAATTCTTCTTAGGTATGTAATATTAGATCATTGTTTAACATGTGTGGAGATTATTTCTGTTTGGAACCAGCATCATTGTGTGACGTCACACTAATGGTGTCCATTAAGTATCAGCCAATGTTTCAAGTGCTCTATGGTTAAACATTTCATTTTATGTTGAAAAATAATTTGTATTTGAAAAGTTTATCTCGTGTAAAAATTGGGGTAAATCTAAGTGAACAATGTATGATACGAGGCAAAATTACAGTTACATAATTATCAGTTAATAGTTTGTATCACACACAAAATACAAAGGAGTGGCAGAACAGACTTGTAGCCTATGTATCAGTGGCTAGCTACATATGCAATGCACACTGCAACACATTCCTCCTTGGTGAGGTTGTTAAGAGACAACACTGATTAATCACTGTCTGAACACACACCCATGGAATATTGGGGGAGGGGATATTGTGACTTGTCTATCTCCCCACTTGCTTGTTTCTTGTTTGTTGCTTACTGCTGCTGTTTATTTAATGACTTGTTGCCAGGACTAGGTGGAAAGTTTGACGTTATGAATTCAGTCTCAGGTTAAAAAGGAAATAGTTTCGCTCGTAATAAATTAATTTTACGTAATGCAGTTCATACAACACTCGACTAACATAGCGTAACCAAAAAGGATTAAATTTCAATTCCAATATATTAAAAGGGTTATGTTACCACCGCGTCCGTTTTTTTTAAATTGCTGATTTCCGAAATTTATAAACACTTGCTGAATCGTTGAATTAAAAAAATTAAGACAAGTATGGTCTCAATAAACAGGACCCCTTTCTCGCCTGTTCGCTCGACTGAAAATTATACTCTCTATCTCGTCCTGGCGTTTGCTTCCGACGACCAGTTGTCGCACCCCCCGCCCCACAACAACTGGTTAACCACGGCAACGGACGTAGTAACTAAGAGCACGTCTCGGCAGAGTGATACAACACAGTCCAAACTAACCTAAACTAACAAATATTCTTCAAATTCCTGTAAAAAGGATTGCAACTATTATATTGGTTAATTTTACAGTGAAATAACATACCATTTAAAGTAAAAATGTAAATAGGGGACAAAAATTGCAAACGGGAGGGACTATTTCCATGGCACTATACTCTAAACAGACAAGGTAAAAGCTGACCAATGTGCATCAATTGTCTGTGCCATGGAGAAGTTCCATGAAGCTGATGATCTGACCACAATGTCAGCACCAGAAATCCTACAGCCTGAAGAACTTTGCAACACAAGAAGTTACTCACTTCAGCAGAAAATTTCAATAACTACTAAAAAAACTGCCAAAAATTGAAAATCAAGAAAAATAGAAAAAAAAAAATGTCAACAGAAATAATTGAAATTTGAAACCAAACAATCTAGAACTACTTTATATTTCCCGACTGTATTTTATATTTAAATTTTTAAAAACTGAATTTAACTTACTCATGTTCCCAGTTACTAAACTATTTAATCCTGTTGTATCATCCAGAACACCTAATGAGCCAGTACTCCATAAGGCACACAGCCTGTATTTAAAATTTTAAATTCAAATAAGAAAAAATATATCATACCATAGCTGCCAACTTGTACGATTCTCCAGTACAATGTACGATTTTATACCCTATTGTACGATTGGTGTAAATTATTGTACGATTTCCTAACTTTTAAAATTTTTTCAGTTTCGTCAATTCATAACAAGAAATCCATACTGAAATCATACATTTCGGTACCGTAAATGTGGTACGCGATGTAGCGTCGTTGTTAAGAAGGTGGCTGACAGTACTGTGATTCAGTAACTAGAGTATCACATTTATAGCTATTCGCCCACATTTTTCACTACAGAATACCATATTTTTCACACATTGCCGACCCCAATGTTTGCAGAACATACCTGATCGTTTAATCGCCGTAGCATCTTTACCCAGTGACGTTGCGTAAACATAGGACTGTTTTTAGCGAACGTGGATTTTACGTCTACTGTTTTCGTGTAGTCATTGCTCAAGAATACGCAGCGTACTGTGTAAAGTGAAAGAAACCATAGTTACTGTCTTATTTTCACTGCGAATATGAAAGCGTACGTATACGTGAACACTGTTTTTGCTGTGTTTAAACTTATCAGTATGTACGAATTCTTTCTCAATTCTACAGTAGGTCTATTTGCAGTGTCGAAGAGTGGTTGTTAAAATTGTAAAGTGTGCTAAAATAAGTTAGTTTACATTTTATGAGAATACGTTGTGCATTTATGGAACTGTGAAATAGAGTTATTAAACTGTGTTACCAAAAATCTGTTAGTATTTCTTTTTAAAACATACAGGAACCAAAGCTAACAATACCCAGATTTGTGCCGATTTCTTATATGTAGTAAAATTATTAGCAGTATCACTGTAGGTACAACAGATCAGAGTAAGATATATTCAGTGATTTCCCTGTTAAATTTGATTTCTGATATGGAGGCTTTGTAATATTATCCATGAACACAACACATAAACAGCATGGAATAACTTCAGCTAATTTTATATTATTGGGCTAATTATTTAGTAGGTTCTAAATATGTTTTGCATGCAACACTACGTTGAATATGTAAACTGTGTAATCATAAAATGATTAGTTATAGTTCACTGGCAGTTACACTTATACATGTGATATTCCGCGCCTTGTTTACGCTATAATTTAATAATTTTAAAAATTGTACTATTTATGAATCCCTGAGGTTGGCAGGTATGTTTATGTAACTTTAAATAAAGTAGGGGGAAGTGGCTGAACACTTAACAATATGATCCCATGCAGCTATCGGGCCTATGTGCCAGTGTTTGGACTTAGGAGCTAGAGGAGGTACAATGTCAAAGTTAATAATACGGAACCATTGATTTTGTTGCAAAAATAATTGTAATAACATGCAGCTGACTCCGTACGCAATTCATGGGACGCAGTGTCACAGCACAAGTGATTTCAAGTGTACTTCATAATGTATTGTTAATTGTGGATATTTTGACTGCATGGGTAATATTGACCGACTCAAGGTATTTGTTTGGGATCATTTAATGCAGAAACAAATACTGTATTTTCCGGTGTACTACCTGTCCTCATGTAAGACCCGCACCCCTCGTTTCAACATACTCGCAAGGAAGAAAAAATGTTTTACTATACAGTTCCGATTTAATTGCCTTTTGTTCAAAGATGTAATTAAATAATATTAAATATTGCTGAATTAAATATGTGGGCGACATTAGAATTAAATTACGTCCACAAAAGTATCTATACCTAAACTCTCGCTTAACAGACGTGGCGAGTGAGACAAAGTATCTAGGTGCACGCTGGCTTGGTGCCGCGTGGCCCAGTTTGGCGCACTGCAAGCTCTGCACATTCCAGCAAGCCGGCAGCTACCGACGCTTGGCCATGGCTTGTGTCTTGACTGTCTGTAGTGCTGGCATTAGTATTTACTGCTTATGAGCTTATTTTTCCTTCATTATGAAGCCTTCCAGTATTCTGTAATGTATGATAAACCGAACAGGCCCTATTTTGTCCAAAAACCTAGATTTCTGTATATGACTCACATCCATATTTTCCAATTCTGTTTTTGCGCAAAAATGTGCAGGTAGTATATGGTAAATACAGCATGTATAGTTAAGTACAGTAGTCCCCCCAAATTACGAAAGGGTTACTTTCTGGAAGCCATTCCGTAACTCAAATATATTTTGTAAATCGAATAATTGTAGGTTAAGCATATTCGGAACTTGGCAAGAAACTAAAATAGTTAAATGTGTTATGTTTATAAATGATGTACAATAAAACAGCTATCCATAATTTTCCAAGAGAAAACATGTGGGGAAACACAGTCTTCACTTCTTCACAAAACGCTGAAAACATAACGTCAAAAAAAATTTTATGTACGTGGAAATTTGCACTTTATTGGTGAATGGTAGATATTTTATACTATAAACGGTGAACAATCTATTTTGCCTTTTGTTTAAATAACATTGTAGGTAACAATCCAGGACACTTGGTGATGTCAACATACTTCTTACTGGAACATTTATGTAGCTCGTTTATTATTTATAGTTGTTCTTCAGTTGTACTAACAGATTTTATAGGACACAACATTTTTTGAGCAATAATTTTAAAAACTCATTTCTGGTGCTTTAAAGTTAAAATACACCACTTGTAAGAAAATACTTACATACAAAACAGGAAATGTAACAAGGTTTACGGGATACGTACCATAAGTAAGTTGCTGGAGTTAGCCTAGTTCTCTCAATCATGTCACCAAGGTTTCCTGATCACCATAAATTAACCTAAGGTCAAGCACTTGCAAGAAATTAACCTGGTTCACTTTTTAGGTGCAAGCACTTCACTTAATGTGGACATTTACTCTTCCTGTCATAACCTTGTGACTTTTTGTAAAGGTGTGATGTCACACAAGCGAGACGATCGTCTGTGTTCGGAAGTGCACATATAAGTTCTGTTCATCCAAAGAAAAACGTATTGCAGTGTTTGTGTTTACTATACAGTCAACTCTCTATTATACGACCCCGAGAATAACGACCCTCTGGAAGAAATGACCCTTTTTCCAGGAACCGTGGAAAATTAAAAAAAAAAAATTGTTTAAAAAATTTTAATTCAAAGAAAATAGCAGAAAAAGGCATTGCATTATTTTATTATGGGCGCAAATGGTTGCAGTTGTTTCTCGAAAACTGTACTGCCGCACACTGTGTGTTTGTTCTAAAAATACACGTTGCTGTCCCTTCCTCCCGTGCGATGCGATGGCCAGCCGGCTGGCCTGAACGCCCCTTCCCATCCCCCGGCCGGTCAGCGACCCGCCTGCCTCTTTCCCACCACCGGCCAACCACTCCAATAGTTCGCTCACCTCTTCTTCGTCATGTGCGCACCGTAACTTTTTTGTCACCGATTTCTCGTGCCCTTGGACACTGTAGGCTGTCTTTGTGCCTGTGATATTACGATTATACGTCGTGTTTATTTAAGCTTTATTACATTTTCTGTTTTGTCAACTAAATGCTGTTAAATATAATTACCATCATGTAATTTAATGATATATACACAATAATGTTTATAAATCATTCTTTTATCAAGTGAAAGTAAGACAGCTCATATTGACACTACCAAACGTCGGGTGCATGTCTCAGATATGCGTGGCATCCAGTAGTAGGCACTTGACAACAGCGCGTCTGGTGTGAGTCACTAACCCACATGCGCGCTCGCGCCCACACACACACATACAGTCGGCTCGACCGTAAATAACGGCTGTGGATACACTTGTATACATCGGTGAAAAGAAAATATGAAACAGCATTGTGTAGGTTTAAAGTTGTTCTGTGAATGTGTTACCCAAGTTTATTAACAATGATCAACATCTTGATGTTTGTAATTATTTACTGTTGGTGAGCAAATTGAAACTGAGTATCATATCCCTCTCCATGCACATTGGTGAAGTGTGTAAAAAAACTCGTGCACAGAGTAAATTCATTATGCAAATAGATTGTTTTCACATGACCGGCCGAGCTAAAGAAGCGAAAGATTAAACTGCAAAACAAACGGAGTAGTGTTATCTTCACATCCCATCTGCTGAGTGAGCATCAGGAGCTGTGACTACGTAGTGGTCAAAAGTGGCACAAGTGACATAGGTCAGACGTGTATGTTGTTTTTGAACTAACCAGTTTCCATTTAGGTCCTTTCGCACACCTGTGTGTTTGTGTGTATGATCGCTCGCTGTCAAGGTCCCAGGAAGCAAACAGCTTTCTCAAAACGTATGTTTGGGCCTAATATGTCGAAGAAAAGTCTTAGATGTCAACCATGACACGTGTCTATTGAAATAAATTACTATTTAAATCTACAACATTGCGATAGCACATTGTAAATAGTTTCGAAAGGCAGACATTGCTGGCACTTCATTTACGATGCATATGATATTCATGTTTCATTATCATGAATTCATACTTGATGTTGAGCTACAGAAAGGTCGTATATGTACGTCCATAGTATCATTTACTCAAAATACGTCCTATTGAAAAATATTACTACATACTTCAATAAACTTCATTGCTGCTTTCTTGCAAATAACTTACAAAAACGGTCGTTACAGGCGTAAGAATCTATATTGCCGGCAATGTTTTTGCTTAATTTTGAGCCAAAGTAAGGTCATATATCCACTTCCAATGTATCTATTTATTCAAAATACTTCACTCTACTCAAAAATATTACTATTTCAATAAACTTTATTGCGGCATTCTTGAAAATGACATCCCAAAATGGACGTTACGGGCGCAAGGATTTACGTTATCTGCAACGTTTATGATTTATGTTTAAGTAAACAAAAGTCGTAGATCCACTTCAATGGCTTACTTTTAAATATAACGCGTTTGCTTTTCAAAATAAATGTGTATAATTTTATAAAACTCCGTAATTTTTGCGCCAATTCAATGATAAAAAAACAGTAAATGTCGACATTTTAGAGGTCGGGGATAGCCGAAAATTTGTAAAAATTCTAATAACGGCCCCCTCCGAAATAACGACCGTATTCACGGGAACCGTGAAGGGTTGTAAATCGGGAGTTGACTGTAGTTTCTATTCGTAAATTGTTTCCTGAAACATGCTGGGTCATGCCAACACGGAGGGGGGGAGGGATTTCATTAATTTACGTGAATTTTAATTTATCGGAATAATAATATTTTATTAAAAAAAGAAAAAATTAACTGCAAAAGGTATCCTTATTTTATTTCTCTTGTTCGTATAAGTTACTTAATTTACTGTAGTTTATTGTTATTACGAAGTTTGATGTTGTGAAATCTGTTTTGAAAACATAAAACCAAAAGTGATTTAGAAAAAGATTGAGATTGATCAACGTCACTTGTATCTTTTTATTTACTATAATCATATGTACTCCGCATCATGCCTTTGTCTTTCATCCTACATTCCCAATACTACAAATAATTTTTCTCACTAGTCCTAATATAATGTTTTAGGTTGTAAATTATTTCATTTTCGAATTACGTACGGTATAAGTTGTAGAACCTCGTTTGTCTATTTTCCGACTTAAAAAAATAAGGCTAGATAATTTGTTATGACTGCACAGTATTTTTGCAGGATGATTTTGGTATGTAATTCTACTCAAAACTGATATTCTAATGTCTATGTTTCTGTTTGATTTTCCTAAAATATAATTCAAATTTTGTAGAATTACTATTTTGAATTGTACTTCAAGGGTATTCCATACTTTTTAATGCTTACATATCTTTGTCAGTTTTTGGGCCTAAACTAAACATTTTTTTAATTTTTGTTGTATGCAGTTGTATATCATGTCGTGTTAATTGTAAGTAAGAATGATACATTTTATTCTTGTGTGTTTTAAATTTGTTACATTTTCTGTTTAATGTTCCTCAAATTTAATGTAAATTTTGTTGAATTACTGTTTTTAATTGTTCTTTTAATTCCATACCTTCCCTAGAATTGCAGTCATCTGTACACCGAAATAAAGTCTGCCAGTGATTATTTAGTGTTTAGATATGAAAACTGCTTAAGTAACACTATTTTGCACCTTGAAATACTAATTTTCCAGGGCCTCTTTAATGTATCATTAACAAAATTTTTCTTTAAAAGATATAAATATTTCTACCAGTGATTACTTAATGTTTACATTCGAGAACTGCTTAAATAGCACCATTTTGCATCTTAAAATGAAAATTTTTACAGAGGAGGATCCCCGGACCCCCCCCCCCCCCTTTTAATAAAAGGGATCAGTATCAAGTACAAGTGAAAAACATATTCTTTCACTCCCCCACTCTCTAAATATTTGGCACGTCCCTGGACACATATGAACAACAATTGACATAATAAAGGTGAAATTACCTGTGTGTCATATCTAGTACCTTTGTGCAAAAATGTACACTAAAAGATCTGATGGATTTTCTTATGTCGCAGGTTTTGTAACTCAGGGGATTAGTGTGTTTATTTAAAGCCTTAAATTTTATCCATCCAGATAAAATGAGCCATTTCTTCATCAAATTGCACCAAATTAATTATTTTCAGTCAGTCATTGTTACCCCTGCAGTAGATATATCCACATTTGACTGCAACTATGTTGAAACAGTAAGTGTTTGTTACAAGAGAGCTTAAATTTTACTGCAAACTCACTTGTGTCTTTGCAGTAACCTTTTATTCATGTTAAACCTACAGCACATGTAACTGATCGTAAACTATATATTGTATTGTGTGTTAGGTTTTGGCACAGCACTGCAGCATACACCATAGCGTCTGAGGTTCGTGAGGGCTGGGGAAACTTTAACAAACTACCTTCAGTGGGCGATCCAGTCTACAACTGGCCCTCCGATCTTTTAAAGCCTGATATTGTCCTGTTTCTATATGTTAGCGAGGAGATACGCAACATGCGACTCTCTCGCCGTACTGTCAGCACACTCGAAGAAGACAAGTTGAAAGAAGACAAGACTTTTCGGGGAAAGTGAGTATAATAAATACCATATCTTGTTTCAATGTGATTTGGATGCACGAACTGATCAAATTCCAATGGTCTGTACATTTTGAAATTCAAAATTTAATGAAACAATAACTCTACCTCTCTCTTTTCCTGTCACTCCTTCTTTCTCTTTTTGTCTCCTTTAGCTCCTACTCTTTATTCCTCCCCCCTCTCAGATAACCCTCGAGCAGGGCCCATCAATAATAGTACAAATTACTTGCCAATCTAAAAAATGCATTTTCAAAAACTTTTCTTATTGGTTTTGTTGATATAATTCATAATTCAAAAATGCATTTCAGAAGGGAAGTGTGTTTTTAAACAGAAGATTGTAAATGCACATTTTTCTCTTTTATGCTAGAATCAGCTGCAGTAGCACTACCTATGTGCCATGTTGTGAACCTTTCTTTCCTCGTGCCAAAAAGGAAGATATATTTTTGTTTGTGTTATTTCACTTCTAATTTATTTGTAGGCAATCAGGAATATGTGCGTGCCGAGTATGTCAATGAACATAAACCATATTTAAAGTTATTGCTAATGACAATTGTGTTTTGCTTTCCTATTGTCAGAATGAAACGTAATTTGCAGAAAACTATTGTTTTACTTTGAGCAAAACATGAACAGAACCGGAATAAAATAGCGCTATTAGTAGCAACATGTAAATAACTGAAATGTAAATGTGAGATTTTATTGTATGTTTCACTTCTTCACAAGTGCAAAAATGAATTTAAACTTTGAAAATATTAGTGTCTTTTATCAGCAGGAAACGTGTATCAGATATGTGTCTCTTCCGTGAAGTGTACTACAAAATATGTGTGTAATATCAATCTACTATATGTAGATCATAATGCTTACTACACTTTCAGAGCTGTATTTATTGTCGTCTCTCAGATCACATGATGAAGAGTTTCAGGAGAGATGTGATTCATGTCTTTGAGACTCACACTACATAATAGCCATTTCTTGAGACCAAATAATGTTGATTCTAGAAATTTGATTCCGAGATCCATTTTCGTGTAGCCTCTTACAAGCAGCTGCCAAAGGCTAGAAAATTTAGACTTGCTGTCCTTTTGCTAACAATTTCTGACGTTTGTGTATCCCAGATAATAAAAGATGCAAATTTAAACATTGTCAGTCTATGCATGCAATTGATTGTGGACTTATTTGTTTTGTCGATTGTAAGAGTTGAATAATTTTCTATTTTTAGTAAGGAAAATTTTTTAAAATATATAAATTTGTAAAGTAATAATATTAATTATGGTTGTGAACTGCATGGTTAACTATATCTGCTAGACTTTTAAATATTTGTTACATTTATATACATTATTGTGTTCTGCTATATCTTCTATATACTTGTTAACCTAGGAATTATGTGCTCTGCTACCTTTTGGTGACTTAGGATGTAGTGTAGATTGTAATGCAGGTTGTATATCATGCATTAATATTTTACTATGTATTTTGAAATGTTCTTTTTATAAGTACGATTATAACTTTAATTTCCTGCTGTATTTAGCGTCACTTGTGGTGTTACATGTTGCATGTCACAACCCACATATATTTTCATGCATTGGCTAGCAGTAGAACTTACACTTCATTATCTCAAGGTTCTTCAGCGGGGTCGCGGAACTATCAGACGCCTCATTGATGCAATCAGCAAGGATGTTGGAGAATTTATGTTTCATTTCTTTCCCTTTTTTTTTTTTATTATTACTAAAGAGACAAAAGAAGTTCAAGACGACTTCATTTAAACTGAAGCTAGAGTATATTCAGACACTGGCGCACTGGAGACAACAAGAGATTAAAAGAAACCAAACAATGCTTAGTTCACAAATACAGTTAACTGGCTCCTATAAGAATATTTCCCGGGTCCGCTCAATTATATGCATCTCCAGAGTTTAGGGCCCCTTTCCTGCTGTTAATTTGTACTTCGCTTCCGCACTCTTTTCTCTTAAGCAGAAAACTATGTTCGCTCTTCCCGCTCTCTCCGAGCCCCAACAACCGATGAAACTCCTCGGCGTCTTACGCTCCCCACCTTAGCTGTAGCGGTGTTTCTGGGGAATGTTCTAGAAGGTTCCAGAAGGTTCTCATACTAATTTTACACATCCTGAATGCAACGGTATAGGTTAGAGAAAAGAAATTTAAACACACAAAAATTCCAAATATTACACTGGTTAAAATGGTATGGCACACTGCTTAGTTTTAATATAAATAAATAATACAATCATATCAAACCAACGTGGCGCCAACTACAAACAGTACATGGCTGTAGGTGTCATGCCAACCCTCCCTTCCCTCTCCGCCAGCTAGTCTAGCCGCTAGTCGTCTGTGCATCCTCCACTATCCAGCTAAATGCCCCAAGTACGTAACATCTAAACTACTACAGATATAAAAAATTGCTAAAGGAGCAGCAAAGTTTTCAGAAACTAAATTCCGATTCCAACGAGTACAAACATGATGATGCTAGCATAAAATTGAATGTTTGCTCAGGCTATCGTACTTAGACAATATTGTGTCCACAACTCAGAATAAATCATGACGGTTACATACGTAAATCAAACAGATCATACATAATGTAAATGTGTTACATCCAGAAATACCTTTTTGTCATCAGTTACTATTACTAGTACTAATAACATAGTCCATGTCAGTGGATAACTGTTGTTTACTTCAAACATAAATTTAAACATCATAACACCTTATCAACAACCAATTTCATGTGGTCCATGCATTGTGTTGCATTGGCCAGTTCGTTCTTCCCTCGCTAATTAGCTAGGCAGTACATACGTATGTTCTAAACGGAAATGCATGTCAGGGATATTCATAGGTTCACAAAGAACATAAGGCTGTTTATATTGTTATATTGCATTCCATTGTGGTTGCCTTCTCTCCGAAAATAGATTTTACTGGTTTAGTATTACAAGAAGCCATAGCGGGTGAGTCTGGAATCGAATGTGACCCCCCCCCCCCCCCGGCAGGGCGCCCAGGACTGCCGCAATACATACACCGCAGGACCGGCCATTATTCCTTAACTTGACATCATCTACCTTTAGCTAAACATTTACATCCATGGTTATCCTGCCATATACGGTACATACAATATCGAGCTAGCAATACAGAGTTTGGATTGCCAGTAAACTGTAAGTACAAACAACAGAAAAAAAACTCATAAATATTATCAGTTCATGGGGGGAAATGTGGTGGATGCTTCACACACTTCTGTAAATTGCTAGCAGAGCAAGCCATAGTTCTGTTAGGTGGTGTCACACAGCAAGCACCATTTTGAATCCAGTTGTTTTGGCAGACTTCTTGAACGATGTTACATTATTTGGTGATAACACTTCAAAACATATAAATTATAAGCAAATTGTGATTGTTACTTAAAAATTTCAACTGGCATTGCGCTGGTGCAGTTGAATTACAGTGAAACACAAAAATATTGTATTTATTATCTATTCTGTGAGAACAATCTCTTGTGACTACTATACTGTACTTAGTTGTATTTTCGCTAACCAATAAAGAAGATGCCATTTATTCTGTTCAAAACATCAGCACGGGCTACTGTAGTAAGTTTATAACCACATTTGTTTGTTTAAAGATGAACTAGCCACCTCTAATGAAGTGTTGTTCATCACAATGATCTCGTAGGGTGTTAAGTGATATCAGTGTATGTATGTCTCATGATGAATAAATCTTCATAGACTTAGGCTGTTTTTGTATATTTGGCGTCCTTCTGGCCAACAGGCCTGCCATGAGGTGTTTTCCGCTGTAGACTCTACATGCTGTGACTTTTCAACTAATTGTTTGTCGACTTAGTTGGGTAGCTGAGTAGTGCCGTACTTGCTTAGTAACCTACCTACAGAATTGACTAATGTCTCAGTGAATAATAAGAACATGCTGAATATTCTGTTTCACAAAATCTCAAAATATGATGGGAAAGCATCACAGAAGCTAAATTCAAGTAGTCTCGTAGTTTTCATTCTTGAATTTAGACTTAATAAATTCATTATTCACATAAGTTTTAAAGACTATACTGTAATTTACTTTATTGATGCCTTCAAAATGTAAATAATGGCCAACCAAAAAATAATCCACAATGGTGGTTTTTACACCATTTTTGCAATATCATATGATTACCTATGTCACAGCTAGACACTTGTGAATCTCAACATTCCATTTTAGCACAACAACCTTTGTAAAAAATATTGTCGAAGAATAAGAAGGTAAAATTGTGAGGCCCCATATAGTATTTTTATACAGTACTGTAGGAAGTCAGAACTTCTTTCACCACAGCCATACCTTATATCAGGGTGCCTTGTGGGCACCTGCCTGTTCGTAACCAGTTCATATTCATAAAAAAATAACAGAGAACATGTTTACATTTCTGCGTGGTGTGAAGTGGAAGTTATTCTTGTTTTAGTTATTTGAATTAAGTTAAAACATTTTATTAGCATGGCAAGTAGGGGAAGAAAAGCTAAATGTGGCAGTGTTTCTCAATAAATTCAGGTGATGACAGTAAGGCAACATGCCTGCATTGTACAGCAGTGATTTTAAATTATGACTATTAGACTATGCATTTCGTAAATATATGTATGCTCTTCTCTATTTGTATATTGACTGCTGACAGTTCTGTGATGTTGCCTAAGAGTTCTGTTTTTATATGTTCAAGAGTATCATTTTCTTAAGGATAACACTTTATAAAATCAGTAATTGTAAGTACTGAATTTTTTTATGTTAAGCAGTAAAAACTTATTAAATATAATAATCTGTAACAACTGAATCGGTATCTGCAGATTACTTTTCTCATAATCAGTAATTGAATCGGTAATCGGTAAAGTCATATCGGTACATCACTACTTTATATATATATATATATATATACACACACACACACGTAAGATTTATTTTGAAGCAAAAACCATTTAAATATTTCCACTAGTTTAGGAGATAAGTGGGATTAATTAAAAACACATTTTATTTTTTTAAGAGCTTTCAAGGAAGACTTTCGGAAAACTGTAAAAAATACTTTTTAGATATTCACTTAAGCATAATTTTCAAAAAAAAAAAATCACCTCTCTATCTGAAATGGTTTAGGAGAAATCACGGATTAATGAAAAACACATTTTATGGCTTTTCACCCCTTTAATTTTTGAATTTCGCAAGATACAAAAATTTGCCAATATGCATTTCTTTGGGCAATATTATGAAGTTAAAAAAAAATTACAATTGCTTTCCCGGTTAATGAGATATCAGGAATTCTTTGAAAACACATTTCACCCCTTTCACCCCCTTAATTATCGAATTTCGAAAAATTCTTTATTAGCGGGTGCCTACGGGCCAAGGGGAAGCTTCCGTCAAAATTTCATGGTTCTAGGTCCAGCGGTCTGGGCTGTGCGTTGATGAGTGAGTGAGTGAATGTGTCAGGACACTTCATTTTATATATTAAGATTGGTAGCTCCAATTCTGGTGCTTGCTGAAACTGTATTATATTTACTTAGTAAATTATTTAGGTGTTAACCATTACTAATGATTACACATTTTCTTTAAAAAAAAATAAGTGGATCAGGGCGTAATAATAGTTCCTAAGCAGCCCACACTCCCCCAACCATTTCTCAGAAACTTGCCCTTCTCAGCCATCATGATACTATTGACATCAGGCATGGGGTGGGCTCCAGTGCATTTTACAGTAGGGAAATACAATTTTTTTGTAAAAAATAACTATGCCACTTGCTCCCATTGTGCCAATGTATGTACAGAATTCTTTAGTCAAAGAATCTGTATCAGGTGTTTTGCAAACATGGCACATGGAGATGACCAATACTACAGAGTATATTATTCCTACTACCTTTCCGTAAATACTTGTAGTATTATTTTGTCACTTTTGATTACTTTTAGGTTCACAGTCACTTATTTGATCAACCACTTTTTAGTCATTTTTTCTACCAGAAAGGTCACTTTTGTCACTATTTTGTAAGTGTTGCACCACTTTGAGGCCTGATATCTTCATTTCCTGTCTGCCCACGCACACCACACAAAGCATGACCTCTAACTTCACGTTTTGCCACACGCTGTTTGTATGTGTGTGTGTGTAGAGAGAGAGAGAGAGAGAGAGAGAGAGAGAGAGAGAGAGAGACACCTACTATGGACAAGTCAGGTGGGAAACCTCACAGTACGTTCTATAAAAAAGTGCTTTTGTAAGTTTTTATTTATTTTAATTTGGAGAACATAGGTATTTTTAAGTTTGCTTCTGTGTAATTTATTTTCTTAAAATAAATAATTAATTGGTCGCTTCCTGACCAGTTCCCTGTCTCTCCTCCCACCCCTAAATATAGCTATTCTTGCTAACTATATTTTTTGTTTTAAAGTTTTCTTTTTATAGAGTGTGTAATGTTCTCTCACACTTGTTTACGATATTATGAGATCTTTATTTTTGTTCAAGTTTAATGGAAGCCTACAAGAGAATGAGAAATCCAGGAACAGTCAAGATTGATTCCAACAAAACAATTAAAAATGTCCTTATTGAGATTAATTCCAAAATTGGACACCTTACTGATAAATGTGTTAATAGATGTGTGGAATGATTGAAATTCAAGGTATTATTGTTGAAAGTAACCCTTTTACTACTTCTGTGTATTGTATATACACTTTGCTATTGACATTGTTAGGCATTGTTACTGTTGTGTATCTTCTGTGTTTAACTTTTGTGATTGTCTGTATCATTTCTTTGAAAAAGATCCTGTTGTCAACTTCAAGCTGTTTATTTTAAAATTATCTTGCACATATATTTTAATTATATTCAATTTCCCTAATTTCTGGTTTGACACCATTATTGCTTCAGTTTCTCAAGTACTGTCTAGTCTAGGAGTACATTAATTTTTGTCTGATAATTACGTTAATTATGCTTTTGGAATTAATCTATTTGCTGTGGAAAGATAAATATGGTAATTGGAGATCAAAATTATTCACAAGGTTGAAACAAACCTAAATTTAATGTAATTATCGTAAGTGTGCAGTAAGAATAAACAAAGGTGATTATGAGACTTAAGAAATTTTTAACAAAAAAAATTATTTTTGTTCATTTTATTTAATGTACCTGTAATGGTATTAGTAATTAATAGTGTGTACGATAGTTCAAACACAAGCTTCCATTCATTTCAGTGGAATAACAGTTGCTGCAAAGCATAGTAAATTCAATTTTATCAGACGTGACAAAAACTTGTAATAAACAGACTTGCATGTTAACTGAAGTACGGTTCTGTATTTTGAAATATTGTAGTATCCTTCTAAATGATAATGTGTATTAATTTTGTTTGACATATTTACTAAGTACGTAGTACTCTGCATGTAAGTTAATTTTAATAATTAGGCTGCAATTACAAAGCTCAGTGGACATGTTAATGCAGTCTTGTTTAGACAGCTATATTTAAATACAAGTTCAGTTGAATGAATTCTGAGTAAACACATTTACAAGGTTACACAAAAATAGAATTTTCTTCATCAGTAAAGTTTATGTTTGGTGTGTTTGTTGACATTTGCGGGGTAATTTAACTGCTGTTACATTTTAAGTTGATTTATGTTTTAAGAATTACTGTAAAAACATTTAATCGAAGAATAACTTATCATTTGATTTTATTCATTCTGCTAAATGAATTCCTGCTTTTAACAATTTTATTGCAGTCGCCTGTTGAGGTTTTAGAAGCCTAAGAAATGTTGTGTTGTATAGTGTGTCTCATGCTTACATTGCAGTACAGAGATATGGGCATTCGTTCTCTCTTTTCAACGCATGGTAACAGCCGTAAGCACTGTCCTTGTTTCGGCGCTCGCTGTTGCTAAAAATCCTCAAATTTCGTACTGTAACTTTGATCTTAAAACTTTTGTATACTGTACAGAATCTCGCATCGGATGATATATTTGTTTTATCATTTAGACTATTATAAGGGGTCATAAAAAACAAAATCCTATATTTTGGACTTTTACTGTTTTCATCTATCCTCAAAAATATCTTATATAACTTAATCGTCAATGGAAAAATCATATTCACATATTTTTGGTCAGTAACTTGGTATGTCTAGATGCCAACAAAAAAATCAAAACATCAAAATTTTGCTCTTTTAATGATATAAAATTAATTTTTTACTCCATGTGCATTTTCCAACAAACTGAAACATTTAAAAGGTGGTCAGTGAGAAACATTTTTACTATTGAAGGTATATGGGGACATAAGCGAGAAAGTTGCTCAAAATGAACTCAATATGTTTTTAAAAGCAACACCATAACAATAGCTTAACTGTTCTCTTGTTTATGGCCATGGAAGACGTGGCTTATTAGAAAAGCGCACCCTTAATACCCACAAAATTGGAGGGTCCTTTTAAAAGTGTTGTCTCAAGAGAAACTACACCTGTTTATCTTAACTGACGTGAGGTACTGAAAAGGGTAGTCGTAACAGATGTAGGCTCGCTTAGGCAGCAGTTTTCTTTGTCGCCTATTGACACCAATCATTTGGTAGGGTGCATAAGTTAGTGTACTGTGTCTCGCAACCATGTGCTGTGTTTTGTCCAGCGACTAATTTCGGGACAAAAATTTTGTTATAATTTAAATTTTGGCTTATTATTTATTTGTGTAGTTTTTAATTTTCAACGTATACTTGCATAACATCTATATAAATTATGGAAGCAGTAACAGCTAAGAGACATAATGTAGGTAGATTACGAGAGAGGGAGTGAGCTTAAGATTGTGCTGAACATATTCAAGTATTTTTTTACATATCTATAATGTAAGCAATGCAACTAAGGAAACTTCTAAAGCAACCGGCTGTTCTGAAGAAACCATTTATGCACTTAGGAAAGAATAACAGCAACAGGGTACCTTAACCACACCTGCAAATGTTAAACAGAAAAGGAAAGGCTGACAAAAAACTCCCGTAAACAAACATATGACGGCATTGTACAATGTAGGTTACGGAATATCGTTCATACTCTTTTATTCACTAATATTCCTCCCACTTTGTAAATGTAATTTCATAATAATAAGTAAATAGTGACGAAACAATGCCAGATTTCTCTCCTTCTACCATTCATAGGGTCTTACACGATATTGGTTTCGAATACTTAAGAAGAGGAAACAAGGCAGCATTTATAGAACGAGATGACATACTTCAGTGGCAACGTACATACTTAAGAGAAGTAGAAAAATTAAAGGATTTGGGAAAACCAATTATCTATAAAGTTGAGTCATGGGTAAATGTGGGTATCATGTAGGGAAGGAATAGAAAGACACAACAATGAAAAGTGTCCGACAGGCGGCTATTGAATGGGCGCTGCACACATTTCGCATTAGTACGTGCAGGTAACGAGGACTGTTGTGTTCAAAATGCTGTGCTTCCATTCTTGTCTATAAAGAACACTGCTGACGCTTATGAGAAAATGACTGCAGGTGGATATGAAAAGCGGTTTTCTGAACAACTGTTGCCAAACACTCCAGAGGGGCTGTCATTGTCTTAGATAATACGTCATAACCACAGCAGGTTGTGTGAACCAATACCCGTACAAAGTTGGCGTGTAGGAACCATAGGACAGTGGCTCATGGAAAAAGACATTCCTTGGTATGCCAGTATGATTAAACAGAAATTATTACACATTGTAGGTCAGGAAAGGCATAAGTATAAAAGATATATAAAGTTGAAGAATTAGCCAGTAGGGTTGGTCATACTGTATTTAGTTTGTCTCTGTACTATTGTGAGATTAATCCCATTGAAATGGATAACATGCAATCATGCCCACATAACAACTGAAAATTGGAAACATTACGCAGATAAAGTGAAAAACATTGAAAACCAGCTGTGGAGGGCCAATGAACTTCAAGATGACAAGGAGAGATTTTTGATAAGTTTACCCACACAGACTTCATCGCAATCATCTCTGTCACCCCAGTCACATCTTCTCTTCAGGCTGATGCTACTGTTATGGAAGGAATATCACATTTGGTCAGCAGCAGCGATAGCAATTAAAGGTATGAAATATGAATTTTTTAAGAGGTACATTAGTAATATTGTATTGAATTCATATTAACAGATGTATGTGAGTACCTTTTTTTTTTTTTTTTCAAGACATAGTAAAAATGGGAATCATAAATTTTTTTTAA
The DNA here is from genome assembly GCA_003012365.1 of Medauroidea extradentata. Lineage (NCBI taxonomy): Eukaryota > Metazoa > Arthropoda > Insecta > Phasmatodea > Phasmatidae > Medauroidea > Medauroidea extradentata. Next base: position 50,733 of record PNEQ01042520.1, on the reverse strand, counting down.
AGTGTGACTGTGTGAAATATTACAAATTAGTGTGTGCATATTCAAAAAATATATAGTATCCATGTGCTTATAATTAGACAGTAGCATAGCTTATAAATAGGGACCCCTAAAAACAGTGAATAAAACTAGCTGATTTCGGTAAATAAAAACGTCAAAAGCGGTGCAAAATTTCGGTGTAAAAAGTTTAAAGTGGTGTAAAAATTCGGTGAAAAAAAATTTGGCGGTGAAATAATTGTTGCATAAAATTAGCAAAGTAAACGCCAAAATCAACTAAAATATTTTATTTTGCTATAATATCACAAATTTTTTATAATTGCTACTATATGTAAGGCTAGTACTTACCAAAGTACCTATAAATAAAAATACATTTACTTAATGAAAAAGCAGTAGTAATGTTTATATTCACCTAATTACAGTAAGAATATTCTGAACAAAATATTGCACATGCAAATAATTAATTAATCAACCAATCATTTCGACTAGGAATAATTATTTAAAACAATTAAGGAGCTAGCTACTCTGTCAAATTTTTTAAAATTAACAAAATTCAATAAAATAATGCAAAGATAAAATTGTTGTGTTCATATACAATTACAAAACTATTTGTATTAGGCTAAAACTTAACATTTTCAAATATAGGTTAGCTACCAAACCAAAAATATTTTCATAAACTTACAAGCACAACATTATCACTCAACATTTTTATGAATAGCAAATGAAATATTTTGAGAGCAATATATAAAAAACCTTAATGTACAAAAATGTGTAAAGATGATTTTAAATTTTAAAATTCTTGCTAATCTGACAATTCTAAATATACAACAGCCATTTTATAAACAGGAATAACAATCAGTCCTATTCTCTTTTATCTGCCAAACAATTCTGTTCCATGATTTCTCTGCAATTTATGACGGGAAAATAAATTGATCCTACTCTTTCTTTCTGCCAAAAAATTCGGTAAGAAGGATTTCTATATTTATAGGTTTTAGATTTACTCGTAGATCTGTGAGTATGTGTCCATAAGCAGAGAAAGCACGTTCGCTGTCACAATTTGATGGCGGGATGGTAAGAGCTGAAATAGCACTGCTAACAAAATTTTTGTGACTATCCTGGATTCCCAACAATATTGTGACCACGTCTACAGATTTCATTTCTCTCAAAAGCTGTGAAACTTGGGTCTGGAATGCTAAATAGCCCTGCAGAAACTCTTGCTTTGGAAGATGAGAAAGAATGGGGATACTCTTCGTCGTAGTATGCAAATGTTCATCAACTTCGTTGCTGACTACATGCCTCGGATGAAATAATTTGCCCATGTGCAAAATGTACTGCCTTGCAGTATCATTCTCTTGTAACGACTGCAGCTTCTTGTGGCACTTCAAGCCTAGTTGTACCAGGGTGTCACGCATCGAATGCTGCTTTACCACTGTTGACAGCTTTGTGACTTGTGTTGATGTTGATTCACCTAGACACCCCTTACTAACCAGCAAATATGTATCTAGTATATCAGATACTGTTGGATGGACTTTGTGGCAAAGTGCATATGATGAACCTTCGAATTCAAGTATGGCATCAACTGTTGAACTGCAGTGTTCAACAAGAAAAGATGCTGAGCATTGAATTACTACAACACTGTCGGAAGTCAAGTTTTTGAAGTATGCTACTGCACAATTTCCTTCTTCTTCCTGCTGAAAGAACTCTACAAGGTCACATAAATACTCTGCAACATACTTTGTGGATTTAAACCACGAGTTCCACCGGGTCATAACTGGCATTGGGAACAGGATTGCCTTCTTTTCTTCCTCTGGGTACTTTTCTCTGAGGAAAGATATGTACCTGTGCTTGCATTTCCGTGAATTTAAGAAACAATTTTTGGTGTTTTGAACGTAGCAGTTGAGTTCTACTAAGTCACTGCTCCACAAGCTAGCAACAAGGTTAAGCTTGTGGGCCCAGCATTGGATATGCACCATCTCTGCTGAAAATATGTCCTTCAAATTTATAACACATCTGGTCATGTACCATGCAGAGTCCGTAACAATTCCAACATCCTCGTAGTTAATCCCCCATTCAGCAACAGTTGACAGAATTGCCCGAGAACATTCTGCTGCAGTTGCATTTTGCAGTTCTTTGACTGCCCCTACAAACACATTTTGCTCTGCGCTACATGACAGGACCTTGATCAAAATGATAAAAATACAGCGCCCAGTCCTGTCTGTTGTTTCGTCGCACATGAATATTACCTTTTTGTTTTCCAAACAAATTTTTATGGCATCTTTTTTCCTGCATCTCAATTTTGGGACGTATTGTTCTCTTAATATGTTGGCAGTAGGAAGATCACCAGAACCTGAAATAAAATAATTTTACTTTATTCTCAATTTTGAAACTGATGCTATTTAATCAATACTTTTCAGTAAGGGCCCTAATTAATATTTAAAAGCAATACTGCAGTAGATAAAAATTATATTTACTTTTAAAAATGTCTAACCCACTTTACCTAGCATACCTAATGCAAACAGGTTCAAAGTAGGATCTATCCTTAGATGTCTAAAAACCAAATTGGTATACAAGTAAAAGTGGCTACAATATCAGTGTCATAAACCCTGCATTTGTTTTTTCATAACAAAAGCATCTTTCATTAATGAAGCATACCTCTCATGTCAATACTTTGGATGCTACAGGTGGAATAGCTATTCTGCACAATTACCAGTGGCTGAATTAGCAACAACATGCACCTTCCTTTTCAGGTTAAGTTCACTGTGTATTACTGTTGACATGCTGTATGGAAACCAATGAAAAAATTTTTACCCACTGCCAACTCTAAAAATGTTTTTCAGTAACCTACCTGGGACATATTTTTGAAGCCAGTTCCTCATGCTAGGATCGTCTGCTTATTCAAGGGGTATATTTGCCCCTGCCATCATTCCAACAAAATCAGTGACTAATTCCAGCTTCTGTTTCTTTATTTCGCTCACATTGGCTAGAGAGTCACCAATGCAAACTTGTTGTTTTGGAACCACAGATGTGCCTTTTCTTTTTCTTTTTGTGTTTTTCATTGGACATGTGTTTATTGCACGTGTCTTTGCGCGACCAGTCGACACGGACATTACAAAATTTACACATCATTATTTCCTCCTTAACATTAAAAACATAAAACCCTTCCTCCTTAAATTCACTCTCGCGGGACATAATCAACACAACCTTGGGCATTTTTAGATCTGAAACAAACAACTTTTTAATTGAACACGTTAATCTGTTGCAGCGCAGCGAAAGACAAACAAAAACAACGATCCTTCTGTTTCTTAATACATGGCCCGGGTTTTTACGTGCAGCCAGAAGTGTCTCAAACAAATCCCATGCGAGTCCTAAGATTGCGCGACCTAGGTAGTTTCCGTAGTGTTGCCGCATTTACTGCTCTCTTTTGAGCTCTACGAAAACTATATGAACGACCTTACAATCGATGTATCGTGCGGTTGTACTTGCACACCAAAATCGATTGTCTGCCAAACAATCGCCGGCGCGTTTTCTTACGTTAGTTGTTATGTAAACGTCAGAATTTGCACAAAACATTGGTTTTTTTAATTAAATATGCCGAAATTCGCGGAAAACATGTAATTACACCAAATTTCGTCGAATTTCGCGAGTCACCATTTTTAGGGGTCCTTATAAACTTTGTGACGTTTTCGCGATTTGGCAACAGCGAGCACCGTAAGCCTTGTACTGCAATCTAAGGTTAGGACGCTCAGTAGTTACACAACCAGTCGTGTTTGAACAGGAAGTGATAGAATAACTTCAGACTCCATATATCTGTACACAAACCTGAACTTGTTCAGAGTGCCATGTATTTGCTGTCTGAGACACAAAATTGTGCTACTTTTATTGTTAAAAATATGTCTGTTGAAAATTGTGTGTTGTGTGACAAAACTTTGCATTCTGTTTCTTTGGTTGTTGTTGTTGCAGTAAAATCCTTTTTAAGACGTTTGTTATGAGACAAAAATAAACAATGCTTATTAACCAGGAAAGGTTACGTTATACATGTTCATATAGACTAGGTGCAAAATTAAACATATTTGGGGTATTAGAAGGTAAGGTGTCAAGTGAATAGCTAAAATACTCAGGCATCAATAAGATCTGAACAACTCATTGTTATTCTGTGGGAATTTTTTTACAGAATAGACATTTTATTACTGGACATCTATTTATACAGCACTAGTTTTCAAGGGAAAAAATTAAAAATAGTTTTTTTAGGAAATTAAGGGTTTGAAACCACAAAATCTATAGAAATAGAAAACTTTTATTTTTATATTTATCAATGTTATAATTTCTAGATCTCTTGTAACAGAATTTCAATAGTACTCACATTTTGATTTAAAATTAATTTTACTTGCCGAAAACCACTCGAACAGAGGTTCACAGATGTTAAAATAGTTTCCTAATCAAACAGCTGGTATTTTTACATTTGGTTTTTATAGAGATCCAGATATTATTACAATTATGATTATGAAAATAAAAGATTTATTTTTCAATAAATATTGTATTTTCAGGTTCTTATTTAAAAAAAACTGTTGTTTTACTTGAAAACAAAGCATACTACTAATTAGTACTGCATAATTAAGACGTCTGCTAATGAAATACCTATTCAACAAAAAAAGTCTAGTTGAATTACGATGTTCAGATTTTATTGACGATAGAATATTCCAGTCATTTGCTCGCTATCTTATCTTTCCGTACTGCTTGAGCAGGAAACTTATTAAAAGGAAAATTTCTAAAAAGAAAGTTTAATTGTATTGAAATAGATGTGCAGCTCAAATAATTTTACACTACTGGTTTGTATACACTGTAACTTTTTGTTTTATCGAAGCAGTTGTTTGTAGCTTCGTGCTTTGTTGCAGATTTTTAAAATAATGTAATTTATTAAAAGATATTGTGAACAAGCTTGGCCTTTCATTATAAAACCCAGGCAGTCTCTTAAGTCTCAAGTTTTCTCGGGAATCTCCCATTTTCCCCGCCCCTTCATTCCAGCTCTGCTCCATACTCACCTCATGTCACCCCTCACCAGCGCTGAAGACCTCGATGTTAAGCACTGACCAAAATCTCTCGCTCACTTAAGTCTCAAAATAACTCCTAGAACACTGGAAAGTAGCAGACAACATCAAAACTAGGTGAAATGTTTGCTGTCACTGAATTTAGTTGCTGTTCTGTTAATATTTATGCTCCAGCAATCTTTGTTGCTTTGTTAAGACTGGATTCCTGAATTGAAAACATTATCTCTGTGTTAGAGACTTGTCATAAACCATCAGCCCTCTGGTTGTACAGGTTTGTTGAATGTATCAGCCATAGTTTACGCTGGTCTTAAGAGTAGACCAAGCATCTTAGGGGGAAGTGTTAAGAAAATTGTATTGTATTTTTAGTTTTTGAACATAACTTTTATTCAAATTGTATTATCAACATTTTTTCTCCGACAAAGCATAGGATTTATTCATGGTAAACAGGTTGGCATTAATAATAATGGAATATTTCAGTAATTTGTCCTGCAGTATCATTGTAAGAGAATTCTTTAAAGTTAGCCTATACTTCTCTTGAAATGATTAGGCATGAAAAATATTTTATTATTATTTATGTCAAGTTGTTTACCAAGAATATATCCTGTGCTTTGTCGAAGAGAAAATTTTGATAATACAATTAGAAAAAATGTTGTGGCTCAAAAACTGAAATACAATAAAATTGTATAAAAATCCTTTACAGTAAAACCCCTTTTACACCACTCAAGGGACCTGCAAAAAAGTGTAAAAAGAGGGAAATTTATAATGTGTCAAATATTGCAAGGGACCAGAGAAAACTTGTAAAATAAGGAAAAGTGTAAACTCTGGGAGGGTTGTACTGTACTGTAGTAACAGAAAAATTTTGAAGAAAACACTTTAACTTGTAATGAAAAATATACACATTTTAATATTTTGCAGTATGTTTTTAATATACTTTCTTGTGTTCATTACAAGTGTCAATCAGTCACAAGACCTCACACTGATGTTCTCTGTTTTGCTCACTCTTCACTCCAATATTTTATTGCCCGGTCACCCAACACATGACCCTGGCTTCCGCAAACTGACAAACGCCCAATAATAATTGCTCGCTCCTGTCTATTCTTCCGTTGCCAGTGCAACCACCCCATCTGATTGAGGGTGTAGCACAGTCTTCATTTTTCCCACAATCCTTTTTGAAACTGTGGCCTACAGATGGTGTCCCTGATCTAAATGGAGCCCAAGTGATGCTCCATATCTCGAGATGATATTTTCTACAAGAGCATGAGATACTTAGCAAGCTTCTTGAATTTCTTGCTGTGACAGTTTCCTCTTACTGACATAAACGTTGGCTGTAAGGTGGTACCTAGTTTTTTTTCTCAATATCTGATAGGGAACACAAGATATCAATAGCAATTCTTAAATGAAACTCAGAATTTTATTTCTGGAGATGGTCAGAATCTTCAGTCCTCTAGCCTTTTTCTTGCTGTACTGTACTATAATCTGTACAGTATAAGTTTGCCTGGTTTTGACATTTCTCTTATGAGAAAATGTTGGCAACTCCATTGTGTTGATCTTTAAACCATCCTGGCTTCTTGGAAAAACACGTTCTCTGCAATCCTGTTTTAATATTCGAAGAGAAATATCAAAATTAGGCAAACTTACGCCGTACATACTGTGACCCGTCTTGCTACAGCTGCATCAAATGAATTTGAGGTTCTGTTTTATTATTCGTGCCCTGGATAGCTCAGTTTATGGTTAGTTAAATATAAATTTCTTAGTGTCACGTACCCATCGGTCAGGTTTAACTTTCATAGAGAAACTCTTATATTTGTCAATCGTTAACGTTTATTTTCAGAAGCTAGGTTACATTCCACAACATTCGGCACCAGTCTTACATAGCTATTGCAGTTTCTCTTTAAATACAATTAACCTCTCGAGCGATGCTTAGGTACCATGATAGTCTTGTTTGCCGTAGGGTTTTTAAATACTTAAACTTCAAGGCAGTCATTTAATAAACAGATTGACAGAGTAAAAAATAAATAAAATAAACAAACTACTGGGATTTGCTTCCTTATTTTATCCCAGTAACAATCATCACATCAATGCTCTGTAAACTCAAATCAACTAGTCTATGTTGAACTTTTTGTCTGCTAGCCATGCCAGCGCACTCAAGGCCTCCTTGCCTATCTCACCAACATGCATTCTCCCTCTCGCGCCATCTCTGCATGACGGACTGCCCAGCTCGTCACTGACTGCTTTTTGCTGATCACGTGAAGGACTCGCCAGAGTGATACAACAATATCAAAATTTAACAAAAACAGCAAAATTACACTTATAAACATTCAGCAAAGGGTTTTATATATTGAATTTATAGTTTTTACTTCAAAATAATAAAGAATACCAACATGAATACATTAATTTAGGACAGGAGATGCACATCAGCGGAACTACTTTCGCGGCGGAATACCCTAACCAACCCCCTGTAAAGGCTGACCAACGTGCGTCAATAACCTATGCCAGGAAGAAATTCCATGAAGCAAGCGATGAACCACAACGTTGGTGCCAGAAATCCTACAACCTGGAGAAGCTTGCAACACAAGAAGGTACTAACTTCACCAAGAAAACATAATAACTACTAAAAATGTTAAAAAAATAAAATTAAGAAAAAATTCACAAATAATTGTATCAAAATTTAGTTAAATATTATCGTAGTCAATTTGAAACCAAACACACCAGGAAAATAAACAAAAAAAAATTACTTTATAATTCCAGACTATTTTATATTTAAATTTTGAAAAGCTGAATTTAAATTATTCATGTCCCCAATTACTGAGCTGTTGAATTGAATCCTGTTGTATCATCCAGAACACACAAAGCAATACTGCATAAGGCACACAGCCTGTATTTAAAGATTTAAATTGAAATAAAAAAAAATATCTTATAAAAATTAAAATAGGTTAGTGGGAAGTACCTGAACACTTCACAATACTATACTTTTTACTAACTCTGTTGAGAAACTTATCGATGCCAAAATATGCTCCATTCTCCATTGTTTTTTTTTTTTTTTATTGCCAGTACAACATACCATAATTTAAAGTAATGAAATTCTACTGAGAAATTGCTATTTTAGATATCTGAAGAAATTCCCTTGTGTGCAACATCAGCTAACAAAGTTTATGTAGAACTGTATGCTTGTTACGTGGGATGCTATCACGTCTCACGAAGAGTCCGGCGTACGAGGTAAATGTGTACAGAGGCAGGTAGCACAATGGTTAACATGTTGCACTGTCATTCTGGAGAACCCTTGTGTGATTCTCAACCATCTAATTTCCATTTCCCATCGCTTCTACTGTAGTTCCTGTCCCTCTTTTTATGAAGTTGTGTGTAACTTTTTGTAAGTACAGTACCTTACCTTTCACGAGACGTATAATGAATGAACATCACCAGTGCATCAAATTTTCAAATACTCTATGTAGAATTTCAAAGATTTCATGTTTCTGTTGTCCAATAATCTTCTATTAAAAACTGGTGGTAGAGAAAATGTCCTGAAAGAAAGGGGATACTAACAGTACCTTCTTTAAAAGAAAATAGTATCTTATATTGTGTAGCTTACGCAAATATATTTGCAAGTAGAAGCTAGTGAGTACTGTGTTTCATTTTGCATTACACAAACAGCGCAATAGGTTGAAGCACAAAAGTTTTGTGTTCGAATCTTTGTAACACAAATTACGTTAGTTTTATTTCCATTAATTAAGGGATAAAAGAGAGATAAATTCTTAATAAAGTAACAAGTTCTGTTTATTATACTGCTCCACCATACCTAAATCTTGATTGATTTATCTTTGCTGTCAGTTTTGTTATCTAAACAATCACCTTTATTCGTAGAAGTCTTCTTCAGGCTGATAACAAATTTGCAATATTGCCTAATATATAAGGGCATTATACAATGACAGCTTTTGTATCGGGAGTGTACAGCAGAGACGCTGAGGTAGCCTGCTACAAAATTTTGGTATGTTCAAAAAATGTACAAAATACTTCCTTAAAGAAAGCTAATGAAATGAGTGTGTTGTGGGAAAATTAAGCATGTGAGTATGCATTTATTGTATTCAGTATGAACAGATGAGAATCTGTTAAAATATTACTGCTGCTCAGCAAAAATAAAATTCATTACGCTGAATTTGCATTGAAATAGTATGCAATCTAAAGAATTAACTATACCTATCAGGCTATCGGTATATTAGTGGGCAAAGCCAAGGATGGGGAGTTATAGGTTTCTGACACCTCCTCCCTTGGTCATAATAAAAATTCTTTATAGAATTAAAAATAATTTTACGAGTAAAATATTCAATGTTTTGTTATGAAAACTGTTAAAAGTTTAACATTGTAGTCTGCCACAGACGATGCATGGTGTCGTGGTTCACCTAATAACAATTCTAGGATCACTCATGTGAATATGTGTAAATTAAAAAAAAATTTGTGAAAATAACACAATTTTTTGTATGATGTCACGTCCACTAAAATTTTTTAAAACTCAAATTCACTTTCAAAACTTGACTTGATATTGTGTTGCACACAGTCTCTCTTGGGTTGTTGAAATTAGTCTTTACATTATTTTGAAGCAAATAAATATAATATGCATATGGTCGTATTCCCACTATTTTCAAAGTACCTAATTCGAAACATTTGGAATACAACAAATAAAATAATCAGTGATGATTTTTTTCTGACATTTTATTCATTTAGCAATATTTTTTTTTCTCAGTGCAGAAAATGGTATTTGTACAGAAGCAATATCACAAACTGTGACTAAGCCCCACCGAATATAATTTGACATGTAAAACCATCCTTGCTGCCTCCATGGCTCTGAGGTAGGCAACCCTTGTTAAGCTTCATTTGCAAGTGTAGCAAAACACTGAACTAAAAGTTAATTTTGTACAAAATCATAAAACCTACAACTAATTTTGGTAGAAAATTTACGTATGTTGTTTCTTAAATGACTAATTCAATATTATAGAGCGACGTGGAAGCCGAAGATCAAGAATGTATCAATTTATTTTATTCAGCACAAAGGTTTTCAATAGTTAAACATAATTTATCCTTAAAAATATTAATATTTCTTAAAACTGTAGTTTAAATTTTTTTGTTTGGATGCTCCTTAATGGGTATGGAAAGAAGGTGTCAAGCGAACGACTGAAATATTCAATAGTCAATAAAATCTCAAACCACTCATCATAATTCTATGGGATTTTTTCGCTGAGTATATTTTCTATTAGTGGACGTTTATTCATATAGCACTGGGTGGTAGTATGCTTTGCTTTTGAGTAAAAAATTAAAAATGATATTTAGAAAAATATGGGATTGAAACCACAAAATCAATAAAAATAGGAAACAGTAGTTTTTATAATTTTTAGAACGATAATGTCTAGGACTCTATAACAACCGAAATTTAATAGCCTAATGTTTGCGTTTAGATTTTAGAATAGTTTTAACATCCGTAAACTAGGTTTTTGGATAGTAATTTTTTTTTAAATCAAAAGGTGAATATTTTTGGAATTCGGTTATTTTAGAGTTCTGGATATTATAGTACTAAATATTACAAAAATTACAGTTTTTCATTTTTATGGATTTTGGGGTTTCAATCCCGTATTTTTCTAAATACTATTTTTAATTTTTTACTCGAAAGCAAAGCGTACTACCGCCCAGTGCTGTTTAAATAAACGTTCGCTAATAAAACATGTAGGCCTACTCGACAAAAAAATTTAATTGCAATAAGATGAGTAATTTAGATTTTATCTACGATTGAATATTCCAGTCGTTCGCTCAACCCCTTAACTTTCCATACCCCTTTTGTACCTCAAAATCCACATATTTCCGGGAGAGGACCTCCAGATTTTTTTCTTGGGGCGTGAATTTTTCTGCTTTTCAAGGCATGGACCACAGCGTCCCCTTCCGCCCCCCTCCAACTAGGATCCAGAGCTGGATCCGCCCCTGGCCGACAGTCGGGGTCCTGGAGCTCCATTGTCGGACGTCAACTGTCTTTTAGACAACCGTATGACTACAAATATTAGCTTGACAGACTTCGTGGTTATTTACAACTCAAGTTGTTGAACTTCGTCCAATAGCTATTTTCCTTATTGTCGTGGGAAGTTTTTTCATTATTATTAATTACTTTTTCTGTTGCTAGGTCTGTGTGAGGTACAGAATAAAGTGAACACTTTTGAAACACTAGTAACTTTTTCCTTTCGTATGATTAATATCTTTCTGCTATGTTTTAATACAGACACATCAGCCTGAGGAACAATCCGAGTACAGAAACGAGCGACCTTGGAAGTTATGCAACCCGATTCTTTAATGTTACAACACGGTGTTGATGTTCGCGCGCATGGCTACTTCATTTCTAGGTATTAACAAATGACTGTTACTTAAACCAGTTTCCCCAGAAATTCTCCAACGTCAGTCCAGCTCAATCTCTCCCATGTCCACGGCCACTTATTTCTGTCACGGCCTATAAAGATTAAACCGTACCGAAAAGTTAACACCCGAGATCACAATACATAATATTTTTTAATTGATATCCTAGACAATATTCTCTTCAAATTTACTCACTTTATCGTAAACCTCCTGTAGCTAAATGAGCCACCTAGTTATATAAAAACACGCATGATTTAAAAGAAAACAAAAGTTCGAATTCGATCACAAGCAGCCAGCACGAATACCGAGAACGTTAGCTATCGGCTCAAGGTTATAATGGAGGAAAACTGATGCTGTTATTTTCCGGAATTTCGCTATCGTTCACGTGTCTGTAATCTTGTTATCACTCGCAAGGATAAGCCTGATAGACTCATTGATATTAAAGATAGGTAACGTAGTTGTAAGCTGTAAAGAAACTTCTCATGACATGAGATTAGCTAAAGAGGGCATGTAGGCCTACATAGTTCAACGGTAAAATCGTCAGTGAAAAACTGTCAGTTTCTCTAAGACAATTTGTATTAAAAAATTACCGTTAAACAATATTTTTTACCTATGAGCTAACAATATTTTTCGAGAGACACGTATTTTCGAGGAACAATCGCAGACACCGAAATATCGTATATTTCATTACGACAGAACAGATGACGCTAAATAAATGCATAATTTCGGGTAAATGTTTACTAGTTTTATAATATTTTCTTTCAAAAAAGTTTGGATTTAAAATTGTGTCTTTTTGCGTTTATTTATGCCCTCCGTATTAAATATGCTGAAAATCTGCCGTAATCTGCAGTTCAGATATTGCTATGCAGTAGGCGTTTAGGCATAGGAAGTAGTTCGTATATATTTTCTAAATTCTTAAGTTGTTATTGCTTACGATCGACACAAGTTTATTCGACTCAACGTACGTGAGATATGTCTGCCTGGAATATCATTCAATTAACGTCACACGTGGTTCTCCACTGAACTGTTATGCTTGTTTTCTCGTAGCCGAATATGACGGAAATGGGTGGTTTTGCTGTCCTTTATAGGTATATTTTTTGTTCAGAATATTTAGAAATATATAGGCTGGTACAACACACCTTCATCTCAAATACTACGTCATAAGATGAGACGGTTACCGCTGAATATCTCAGAGAGGCGAATTATTTGTGAGAATACTGCACGCCAGTTCAGTGACGCGCCTAGAGGCTAGTTTGAAGCGTAATATACGTATATGTCGCCCTTAAGGGTGTTCATGTGCGATAAAGTCATAATTTTATGGTCATATGAAATAGTGTTAGTTTTGTAGACGATACTTGTGAGTGCAGTTTCCTCTTACGAAACAATTTTAGCTGGCGTAGTTTTCTCATAATGATGTGTCAAAGTCAAAATTTGCATGTTCTGCTGCCATGAAAACCAATTGACTTACATGCGTGAAAAAAATTCACAGTGAAATAACATACTATAAGCTACGTAATATAACATTTGAATATATTCCGCAAACTGTTTTCGTATTTTTAAAAAATTGCTGAATTTGCAATTTTTTTTCAGTGCCGTTGCGATTTTTTTTTTAAATTCGAAATATTACATCGAGTGTTTTTAATGTTTTATTTCATAGCTCATGGGATGTAAGTTCACAGATAATTATTTTGTTTAAGTAGGTCAGTTGGTTTTCACTATTTGCATGGCAGCGTAACAACCAAATATGTTGACTTTGACACCCCGTTAGGAGAAAACTATTGAGATCTAAAATTGTTTCGTAAGAGTAAAATGTACTCACATGTATCGTCTACAAAACTAATGAAATTTCGTATAAATAAAAAACTATGACTATCGCATTTGAACACCATAAAGGCGGCCGCCTGCCTGCCTTGTGACCAGCGAGCTAGCAGAACTCTTTTTGCTAAGAAACGTCAGAAAGGGTTTCAAACGACATCGGAATAGTAATTTCAAAACATTACGTTAATTAGAAAGATGATTTTGGAGCCCCTCAAAACGGCTGAAAACGGCTTTTTCAATCTATTATTTCTAAACAAATACTCACGGGATTTGCGTGAATTTCTGAAAGGAAGCAGACATCTCAAAACCGTTACATACAAATGTTGAAAATCGTTTGCCTACGTAGCGTAATTTTTTCAAAACATATATTTGTATAATTTTGGCTAATTGTAGACTTAAAGAAAATTAAATTACGTAGATAATATATAAAAAATTATATAAACTTACGATGTGAAAAAAATTAGGTTGAATAGTACAAGCGATTTCCAACATTTGTACGTAACGGTTTTGTGATATCTGTTACCTTTCAGGATTTATAAAATAAGACTTGTTAAAACAGCATAAATATGACCCGTGGTCTTAACTCCGCGCACTTCTAAGCCTCTAACGCACCATATGTGTTTGCTCAAACGGCCGCTTTTTAAAGAGTATGTGTCACTAATTAGGTACGCTGTATTTTTCTTAATTTCTTTGCAATTCAAAATTTGGCAAGGTTTACTTTAAAATATTACAATAGGGACTTAGCTGATCACCTTGCATTTCATTGTGCATATTGTCTTTGAAATATTAAACAATTAAGGTATTTAAACATTTAATTAAATTATTAACTCCCACCGTGTAACAACTGTTGAAATGACGCTTACTACTAATTCAGTATAAAAATACACCCCTAATAATAAAATGTAATGTTTCGATTAAGAGTGAGTGATAGTCACCATCTCGAATTTTTGTATTTTGTGTCATAACTTACAACTTTTCTTCTGGGAAAATGTTTGGAACTTTAACCTAACTACGGAATACATACTGATAGCATTTTATACACAATAAAACTTCATTTTCCGTTAATGTTGTTACATTTAAGAAATTAATAAGAACTTTCCAACTACCGTTCTATCTGTAACAACAGTACCGACAAAAATATATTGACGTTGTCTAAAATTCTATCAATATCGTTTCTATTCCGTAATTAGGTTAAAGTTTCTAAAATTTACCCAGAAGAAAAGTTATGACACAAAATACATAAATTCAAGATGCTGACTATCTATCACTCTTAAGAGACATTGCCGGGAATTCGTTACCCTTAATGTATTACACGCAGAACTCCGTAACGTAGTCGGTTAGGCGAGAGGTCCTGGGTTCGAATCCTGGCTCGGGCATGGATGTTGTGTTGTACCTTCACCTCACTTCACCCTCATCGGCAACATTTCATTCATTTCAGATAATTGCAAATATCTCAATTATTTTTAAACCAAATGCTTTGAAAAAAAATTTGAATGTTAACAGTAATACGATGCACAATTCGCATAGAGCGGTTTTTTTTAAATAATGTATAGTTTGTCAGTAAAAATTATTTTGTTTAATTTTGGCTTACTTTCGCAACAAAATTTGTGATATTTTAGGGGGGGGGGGCAATCTACAAATCCGTTTGGTGTATTGCAACAGAAAAATTCAGATGCAAACAATGATATTTAAGTGTTAAACTGCCAGAATACATTTTTGATATATGTATCAGGTTGTGTTTCAAAAAATATGTTCGAAATCACTGCGAAATGAAAGATCATGGCCTTAAAGGGCCGTAAAACACTCTCACCTCAACTCACTTATTATGCGTATAAAAATTAAAAATTTCTACAAAATAGGTGACACTACTTGTTAACGTATGAGCATAGGTGGTTCAGGATAAAGTAAGTACTCAGAAAAGCCCTACTAAAGTTCTATTTTCAGCTAATTCATATCTTTCCGCGCGTAACGGCTAACGACTGGGACATGTCTAACCCCTCTGGACACATCACTTGATGTTTGCGCGCGTAAGATAAATAGTACAGTCGGTATAAATCGATACAGTTTGACAAAAAAAGTTTATTAATTATATAAAATACCATTATGTCAATTTCGGTTATTTTGTTTCAGTACTGTTGTATTTAAATAGGAAAACACACGAAAGTGGGTATATTGAGTAATTCAGCTGCCAACCATACAAACAGTAAGGCAACTATAGTTAAAGTTTAATTATATGCAGTAACGGCTAGTGATATTTTTCTAAGGTTAAATTTGTAGGGTTCACTTTATTCCGAACGACCTATAGAAGCGTTGCCTGTGGAGCACTGCACGTGACTGTATAACATGCAGAACTTGTTAAAAACCGTTACCGAAACTGTTTAAATTATATATAAAAAAAAACTATCGTTTGGATTTCGAATGAATTATTTTTATAAATTGCTTTAATTTTTAATATGTTCTAAGAAAGTAGGTAAATGAGTTTATTTTACACCAAATTAATGGCGTATTTCCTTACTGATGCTCAAGGGGGAACACTTCGCGAGAAAACCTTCAAGCTTTTAGTCATAATATTTTGCATGTTCTTACGCAAGAAAATATTAGTAAATTGGTCGAAAATAATTTTTGAACCTAATATGTAAACATTCGTTTCAGCATAAAAAATTGTGGCGGAAACAATTATGTACATAAAATACATATTTAAACAATTGCAAAAATATTGAAAGATTTTTCGCACAACATTGTTCCTGAGGCTTCCATAACTGAAATAGGCTACGCAATTTATCTTTCCAAAATATGGAGACTATTAACGGAATTTTTACGATGGTAGTCAAATTCATGGAATTTAAAATACAAGCGTAAAAATACCTATTTCATAAACAATTTAAAGTGCACCTTTTTAAAAAATTTTACAATTTCGGTAACATATCTGAACGAGTTCTGCATATTGTATAATAGGACTAGTGATTATATTCGTTCTATGCTGGTTATGTGACTTAGCCATAAAGGTATAAGATGATCTTATCGGTCATATGGGAAGAAGAATTAAAGGAAAGTAAGTATTATCGTTAAACAATGACTCATATCATGTACATAGTGCACGCGTTACTGAAATATTTCAAAATAACTACAATTACTTTTAGTGTGATTTTTTTCCGAAGTTGAAGTGGACGTCATACATGGTTCATAATGTATATTTGGTACTTACCACGGTTGTCAACTAATACTGAAGAAAGAAAGAATATTGTGCAATAGATGTGTGTTAATTCGTTTAGAACTAAATTGGTACAAACAAGTCTCTTCTCTAAAGCAGTTATTAACACTCGTAACTGCTCTTTCGTCCAATTCGTTCCCTCCAGGTGTACGTTTATCAATACTTGCGCGCGCTAAAAGTTCTAGTGTTGTTGTTTTGATGAATTCTGATTGGCCACTGCTTAAATATTGCAGTGCAGCTCGCAATAAAAATCGGACGCCGGCAATTAGACAAATCCAGTATCTGAGCTCGCAGGGCTGCTAGTAGCAGGCTAGAGAAGCTAGTAGCCGAGCAAGTACGACTCCTAGTATACAATATTGTAAGGAATATTGTACCGTGTGCGGCGGCCTTAAGATGAAGGTCCTTGAACTCGCTAAATATTCCTTCCCCTAGAAGCACTGTTACTATACAATACAAGTCTGGTAACAACAGATATATGCATAGCATCGCCAGATTTGAAGCAACGGAAGTAGTTTTGCCGTACCTACTTCATTGTAACTCCTATACGTTGATGCGTAAAATTTAAAACCAATTTTCACAGTGTGTATAGGGTACTTTTTAATTGGATTATGTTTTCAGGAATGGCTGACTTCGCCGACGCCCCAACCAGCATTATCGAGTCGGTTTATCATAGTCTGGAAGCTGTGCTTGACGTTCTGGGAAAACCAGAGGTGTGCCAAAACACTACTTTTATTTGTGTGAATTATTTAATTTATATTTTTACGTATCGTAAAAAAAACACATATTTTATTTTGTGCGAAAGTGAAATATAGTAGTAGTGCAGCCGTTTGCAATTGTGGTTCCTGTTACGTTACTTCTTACTCCAGAAAAATTTTTTTTTTAACTAAACTCATATTTGAGTAAAGAATCAAAGAATATGAGTATCGAAAACTATGCTTGGTAAGTATCAACAAATTAATTTCAGTAGCATATTTTATTTATTACTTAATTCATTGTGTGTTATATGATTGTGTTTCACAATTAAAAAAAAAAAAAAGGAAGTCGCCTCCCACCAAGGTGATCCGGGTTCGATTCCCCGTGGTGTCGGTCCCCAGGTCTTTTGCTCGTGGGAAATGTTGCGAACATGGCCGTTGACTGACAGGTTTTCTCGGGGTACTCCTGTTTCCCCACCCTTCATATTCCGTCGCTTCTCTATCGTAGGGCCTATTTCATGGTATATTTCAGAGAATGACGCCCAGACATACAGTCTGCTAACAGGGTATGAAAATCTGCCCTTGGGCACACCACATACGGAATACATAATTTACTACTATACAGACAATAAATACAGTTTACTTATTTAACATATTTATTCTTCAGAAGAAATAGCAGTTTAGTTTTTTTTTTATACCACTGTATTTTGCCAAATTTGAAAATGTGTGTAAAATATTTAGCCTAGTTTTTATAGAGTATTGAAACTTTTCAGTTAGAGGTTACACGTAGTCATTTATTGATTTACCAACAGTGACGATTTAATACACCAATCATACATTTGAAGAACGGCGTACTCTACATATGCCACGTGTGGGTCAGTTTTTTGGAACGTTAGGACACTACAGACATATTTTTTTTTTTTTTTTTTTTTTAAATAAT